>JASDQU010100072.1:285544-302824 GCA_032191745.1 Picea mariana | reverse complement strand
TTTTGTTATACAGTTTGTTGAACCTCTGAATAAATTCAAGGACTGATTCAGAATTATTTTTTCTTAAAGCCCCGAATTCGGTTAAATAATAGAGATGGTCCTTTTTTTGGCCCCATTGTCTTAGGAAGGAATTTTCCAGTTCATCATATGATCTTATGGAACCTACAGGGAGTCCCATGAACTAGGTCCTCACTTTTCCTTCGAAGGTTTGTACTAATAGCCTTGAGTAAATGTCCTCATGTTTGATGCCAAGGATATCAGTAAACTGATCAAAAAAGGCTATGTGTTTTGTTGCGAATAGATCTCCCTCTCCCATGAATTTGGGGAGGCTCTTCATGTAATTTTCGAGAAAATCATGAAGGACAGTAGGGAGGACTAGGAGAGGGTATCTAGCAGCTACCTTGGCAAAGATTCTATGGGGTTGACCTATGGCGCCACCAGCACCAGCACCTTCGACACCACCAGCTCTAGCTCCTCCAGCACTGGACATCGGAAGCCTAGGAGACAGGCTTCATGAGCTAAAAAGGGGATTTTTAAAAACTTCGAGGGACTCAAGTGGTGACCTTTCGACTACTTCAGGGTGTGGTGAATGAAGTTCAATATTGAATTCGTGAGGAGATGGAAAATCTATATGAGGAGGAAAAGGGAAACTTGGGCTAGTTTCCTCAGATTTACAAGATGTATATATAGAAGAGACGATAGGTGATGAATCAGGGTATAAAAATTACTCTTCAGAGTTTCAGGAAACTGAAACCTTCACTTCAGGAAATGAGAGAATCGGAAGAGTTTCAATGACAGCGAGTATCAAAAGGGATCTTTTCTTCTCACTAGTAAAAGTATCTGGCAAGTCAATCTCAACTTTTATCTCGGGAACAATTACTTTTGGAGTTTCGAGTTTAGCCTTAGGTTTACTAGTTGATACCTCTGTAGCATGAATTTGTTTACAACTTTCTCTAGGGGTTATCTCTTCATTGTGAACCTTAGCATTATCTTGTGTAACTCTGTTTTGGTAAACCTTACCTGCTAATGCAGCAGTCGATTTGAGATATCCCTTTGGTTTCAACAACTTTTCAGGATCTGACACTGGTGTGGTCTACTTACTGTCTGTATTTTTTCTGGTATTCCTTCAACCGAATGCTAGTTTTGTCTATGGTGGAGTCACCAACTGAAAAATAAAAATAAGCCTTACTTATGTATTCAATCTTTGTTCACCATCAAAGATCAAAGTTTACCTTGTCATTTTCCCAATGAAAATGATTTTGTTTCTTCGTCCCCGAAAATGGCACCAAAAATATGTTGTTCCTAAGATTAATCCTAAGGCTCAAAGAGTAATGTCAAGAATCAAGAATGTTTAAAGAGAATATTTTAAAAGAGTTATTTCCTACCTTTAGTTATATAAGAAATTATCCTTAAAATAAATTAATAATAGGACAGTACAGAGGTTGTATTCCATTGTCTGAGTCACAATTATAATATCAAATAGTGTGAAGAAAGATTACAAAATTGTTAAAAAAATCTAGGAATCAATTGCAGATGAGTCTCAACTTGTTTGCAATCGAGGAAAATTAGAGAGTGCACCCTTGAATAGGATATAAAATGCAGTAATTCACGCAGCTTGCAGGTCTTGTTTTACTCACAGTAAATACAAAGGAAAAACTGATTACCTAATGAATTGCTGATATAATATGATTACAGTAGTTGTAATACTAAATTGCAACCAATCACTTATCAAGGAATTACATAAAGAAATTCGGAGATATGGAAATACAGAAGAAACACATAACTGAAACTGAACGAAAAATAGAATCTTTGTCTGCACTTGTATTAATACCCAAAAAAGAGAGTTTCTCTATTACATCCAGCAAGAAGCAGCCCTGAATAGATATTGAATCTATGTACTTATACAAAATCTGTCACAACTCAAAATGGTTGGACTTCGTACAATATTTAATTAAAATAGCATATATCTGAATAAAACAATAGTGTGTAAAATTTGATGAGCTTCACTGGCGTTCTCCTCTGTCTCTTCATCTGCTAGTAGAAACACCTATTTTCCTTAGTCCTTTAGGTTGAATACAGATGTCATGTAGGCCACCTCAATGATTCGGTGTACTGTCTTGGTCGTTTTAGTTTTGTTGACATATATGCCTCCATCTATGTTCATCAAGGAAATAAATCACAGTTGAGATCAAGGGAGAAGGATAATCAAATGAATATCACTACATGGCTCGTCAAGGAATGGATAACGTGCATAGGAAAAAGTAATTGTTTGTGGAAAGAATGATAATGGAACAAGTGTATGATGATGAAGTGGGGATAAGTGGAGATTAGAATGTGGGTGAATGAGATAAGTGGTTGTTGGAAGGTGGAAGGTAGAGAGGACAAAATGAAAAGGCAATGTGCACATTTTCTCACTTTCTCCCAGTTATGCTTACTTTTCTATGTTCAATACATTGGTTGCATCTATCCAATAATTCCACCACAAACTTTGAGGGCTCAATTGTTTCATTTACCTCGAAAGTGAATAATTTTGTTTCTACCTGAGGCAACTTTTCTTAGATCCTTTTAACTTCTTGAGTTGTAGCCTGGAACTATGAGCTTGGATTCAATAGCCATTTATTGATTTTAAGAAGATCAATCTGGATCATTTCTTGAATGCCTGCCAGAGTTTCTTCGTTTCTCTTCCTAGAACTCTGTTGGTTCATTTCTATATCAATTTCCCCCAGGGCTTACGAGATATTACTTCCCTCAAAATCAATTAGCTTTTTTTCTAATGATGAAAACGCTTCTAGGAAATCCTCTTTTATCTCTCTCACCAATCTTTTGTTTTTTGCCAAATTTGTTTCCTAGACCTTTAGAGCCATATAACCTCTTAATTTTTCAGAAGGAGAGAGCAAAGGAAAATCAAAGACATTATCTTTCTACACCATTATGATGGCTTCTTGAAACTTATATCGGGCTGAGTGGGCCTCTCTTTCCTTGACATAGATGTCCTTCAGAGAAAGTTCCACTGCCTGGTAGCACTTTTGGATGGAATCTACCTTCAGAAAAAGGTTCTATTGGGCAACTTCCATCTTCTCATTTATTTCCAACGCTCGAGTTTGGAAGGCCAAAATTTCTATCGAGGTTCCTTCAGTCAAGTTCAATCTAGCTAGCAATTGTTCTATCAATTCATCACACTGACTGACCAGACCTTGGTTGGTTTGTGAACTTTGTTGTAGCTCCTCAAGTTTGGCCTAAATTTGTTGAATTCGTTGTCGATCATGAGCTCTGATTTTCTCGAAGTCTTGACTTATTATGTTCCTGGTAGTCTTCTCAGTGGTATATATCTGATTCTGCAAATGCTCTACCAACAGGCACTTCTGTCAGAGTTGTTCAGCCAAATTGTCCATAGACCATTGATTGGAAGTGGCAAAAGCACCTAACAAACCTGAAACTTCTTTTGTGAAGTTTGGATCATCTCGATCATTCCCTTCATACACCATTCTCTGCCTTCTATTTATCACTCCATCTTTCTGGTTTGATTCCCTTTTTATGATGGCCTTTTGTTTCTTACTAAAAAATAAATCTTGAGGCATCTCTTTGGGCGAGATGGGAGTAAGATAACTTACAAAAACAATTTCGAAATTAGGATTTTCGAAGTTGTATTGTAGAGGGGTTAGCGATGTAATGGGAGTAGCAATATTTGTGGAATGTTACTTCTTTGTTTTATTTGAGGTGGAAGCAGGAGTGGTTGGTGTCGAAGGAGGCAAAGCTTATCCTTGCTTTAGGAAAGATTTAAGTAGAGTTAGGCCCTAGGGGCTTAGCTATTCTGACAGTAATGCTTCTAATACTTGTGTCAACACCTCCGAGCTCTTCGGGGTCGCCTCAACTTTGTGCTTACTAGAGTGACTTGATGTTGAACCTATAGGCATGGCCTCCTATGAAGGGGGAGTGGTTGTTGACTCTCCTTTCATAACCTTTGGTAGAATGTTTCACCTATGCTTTTGAAAGATGAGAAAACCATCTTGTTGATCTGGGAGCAGGGTTAAGAATCTACCTCGAACTTCCTCATAAGATCTAACCCCCTGAATACTTCATCATACGGGGATTTCTCATGCATATATCTATTCATATTGAATTGGGCTACATGGTTTTCCACTATCTTACGTGGATCTTGTCTCTTGAACTCGATGTCAACCAATTTGATATCCTCCATAGTCATAGCCTCCACTTTGGAGTGACCGAAATCGAATAATGAAAACATGCCAACCTAAATAGGGAAAGTCGGCCATACCTTTTTTTTGTGTTGCCTTCATCTCTTTTTTGATGCCTCCTGTCATTGTCTAGTAGGAAACTTCTCTGCATACCAGTCGGTCCAGTAAAAATCATGGGAGAGCATGGGGGGGAATTGAGCACCCAAAAACCCTGATGTAGGATAAGTTCTCCTCAATAAACCAATCTAGTAGCTTACCCAGGTTTACCATAATCTTTCTTGAAATACGGGGAGGTGAGTGACCATACAGGGCTATATGAATAGGTATTGCGACATTGTGGTAGATTTCATAAAAGAAATCTTTGATTTTTTCTTCCCATAGCTTGGAATGATAGAAATGAATGGGCTCGGCACTAGCCAGGGTCCAGCTCCAATTCATCAAAGGAAAAGGTGTCATGAAATAGATGGCATTCATGATATATTCCAACATGTAAAAGGGAGCATACTGTCCTTTTGATTTCGCTATTTTATATTCGGCAATTTCCTTGTCCAGGTTATCAAACAGCATTTTGGCCCAATTGAAGGTGTAACCTTCGGCTACCTCATTCATGATGGATACCCATTCCACCGAGTAATGCGTAGGCCTCTTCTTTTTGAACAATCGACATAGAATCATGGCTACATACACCATATGAGCATCCAAAGACGTTGTGGCATATATACAATGAGCATCGGTTCTGAATTTCTCTGGGTGCCCCCACCAGGATCGAATTATATCGTGACAAATCATAACGTATTGGACGCATTCCTTTTGATCAAACTCTAGAATGAATGCATCATTGTAACTATATTTAGGATTAGGCAAAATTTTATGCAATACTTGTAGATGTTTTGGTCTTAAATAGTTGATGGCAACCTACTGATGGTTGATGATGCTCCTGGTCTAGACATTAACATGTTCTAAGGCCCAACTTATCATGTCGTTATAAGGCATGAGCCTCGGGCGTGAAGCTATTTTGTTCAACGTTGACTGTGCTATGTCTCTGAATTTGGCTGTATAAGAGTCATATTCTTCCTCGTCGGAGTCCTATGGATAGTTGATAATTTCACATTCCAACATCTTGAAAACCTGTGTCCAAGTTTTGATGGTGGTTGTGGCTCGTGGTGTGGTGTCCGAAAAAATGTTTGCATTTAGATTTGAATCCTCACCTGCTGCATCATGATTTTTCATCATTTTCCGTGGTGCCATAATCTCTAAGGGAAAAGAGTGAGGTTACCTGTTGCACAGAAAATCCGTGAGTTTTTCAATAGAAAGAACTGTTAATTGTGAAAGATGAAAGTGAATTCGAAATTGAAGTTCTTTTAAATAGATTTATTGATCTTCGTATAACCTCACTGACAAAGAATTTATTAACGTTAATGGAGATGTCTACCTGGAGATCCGCAATGCTCATTTGAATCATTATCCTTAATGAGTCATAAATGCCATCAATATTTTGATGGTTCGCATTCGGGATTTTTAGATATGACAGAGTGGGAACCTCCTGAATCCTGAATCCGCGGAGAGATTAATCTTTGTATAATCGGTTTTAAAACTTTAATTAATCATGTTTAAAAAAAAAAGGTGCATTAACTTCCAGTGTTTTGAGCATTTGGACTTCGGGGACTTTTAATGAATCTCAAGAGGAACTTCCCGAAACCTGAAACTACGAAGCAATTAATTATCTAGTAATTGATTTTAAGTCTTAATTAATTGCATTTAATTTTAAGTATTTCAGAAATTTAGACTTCAGGGATTTTAGAATATGATACAAGGAAAACATCTGAAATCCAAACCACAGAGTCATTAATTATCTCTTGATCATGATTAACTTAATTATTTAACATTCAATACTTTAGCATTTCGATATATCGGTGATTCATAAATCCATTCTTTGTTAAATTACTGAAGGATCATCTCTCGTAGTGACGTTGTATAGATGACGTTATTTTGGATGATGTGTCGAGGAAAGGGGTTGCCATGTGTTACTTGGAAACATGTGAATCCTCCCATTGAAATGTCAAAAATGGGTGCCACGTGTCAACTCAGGAAAGACTCAAAAGGTACACATGCCCTACGACTTGTGCCTTTAAACGGTTTAGAAAAAGTCATGAGCAGACACCTTTGGATTTAGGAATTTTGACATTTTTATTGTTAAGACTTATTGAAACATCTGAAGCGTGGAGCTCCGAAGCGACCATTAGAAATTTACCTCTATAAAATTCAGGCGACTCCAGAACTCCGGAGACTATTAGGATCATACGATCAAAAGGGAAAAATCATCAACGGAGGATATCGTGCGTGCCTTATTATTAACTAACCATCAATGAATCCGATTAAAATTAAAATGTCATTTACCAAGTTTTTGTTTTCTTTGGGTAAAATAATATTTTTATGAGGTGAAAAGTATAAAGCTCAAAGTTCAGAATTGTATGTGTTCCAACACTCTACTTCAATTAGATAATGGGAGAAATAAATTACTCAAGAAAAAGGAGGAATCGTGGAGATTGAAAAGCAGAGCTACCTAGCTGGCGTGTGGAGATGAGAATACAAAGTTTTTCCAAGATTTTTCTAAAGGAAGGAGGAGTGCCAATACCATATGGCAATTGAGATACCAGGAAGGAAATTTGGAGAACTCTTTTGAGGGAATGTCAAGACTGGAGAAAAAACACTTTCAAGATCTCTTTAAAGCAAAAAACTAAGCAACTATAGAAGAATTCATTTGCATGGCCCAACTTTTTCCAAGATTTGTTGATGAAGAAGATAATAGATTATTGATGGAAGAAGTAACAGAAGAAGAACTAACATAAGTCCTTCACAGCTTTCGAAAAGACAAAATCTTGGGTCCAGATGACTTGACTATTGAATTCTTTCTGGGCTTATATGAGCTTCTCGGACAAGATTTGCTAAAGTTGGTAGAGGACACCAGAGTTATATGGTGAATCCCTCAAAGCTTAAACTCCACCTTCATAGCTTTAATTTCAAAAATGGACAATCTGGTGTCCTTGGATGATTTTCGTCCAATTTCCCTCTGTAATTGTGTCTATAAAATTGTTTCAAAAGTTATAGCAAGAAGGGTGAAAGTAATACTCTCAAAAAGAATATCGGGTGAGCATTTTGGTTTCTTCGAAGGCAGACAAATTCGTGAAGAAATCGGGGTAGCACAAGAAGGACTTCATAGTATGAAATCTAGAAAATTGAAGGGGGAAGTGGTAAACATTGATCTCTCCAAATCTTATGACCGAGTAAGTTGTATTTTTATTCGTTTATTGCTAACACACTTGGGCTTTGCAGTTCCCTTCATCAAATGGGTCATGAACTACCTCTTAACAGTTTCCTTTGCAGTGCTTATTAATGGCTCTGCCTCAACTTTTTTTCCTTTAGAAAGAGGCTTAACGCAGGGCTACCCTCTCTCACCATTGCTTTTCCTCTTAGTCATTGAAGGTGTTAGCAGAGAAATCTTGGAAGCAAAAAGGTTAGGATCCTTCTCCAGAATCAAAGTTACACCAACTTTGCAACTTACTCATCTACTCTTCGTAGATGATGTGTTAATTTTCAGTGTAGGATCCAGAAGGGATGCAGAAACTTTAAAGAATATACTAAATATTTTCTCCAAAGAAACTGGCATGAAAATTAACGAAGGAAAATCGTCCCTTACAACAAATTTACTCACTGAAGAAGAACATCTTGTCTTTAGGCATTTCTTCCTTTTTGAGGAAAATAAGCTAGATAATGGATTGAAATATTTGGGTTTCTATTTAAAACCAAACGACTACAGAAAGGAAGACTGGCAGTGGCTTCTGAAGAAATTGGATAAAAGATTAAACACTTGGAGCCATAGGTGGCTTTCTCATGCATGAAGACTTGTTTTGGTAAAGACAGTACTGGAAGCAATCCCAATCTACTGGATGTCACTCTCATGGATCCCAAAAGGATTTTTGGAAGCTGCAAGAAAACTTACCTTCATATTTCTATGTTGTGGAAAGAAAGAATCACATGTGACTCCTTGGGTTCACTGGGAAAGGATTGTTGTCCCCAAGGATCTTGGAGGATGGGGCTTGAAAAATATTTTTCTCTTTTCCAAAGATTTGGTGGAAAAAAGAGGTTGGAAACTTCTAAACTCCTCCGGTCTCTAGACTAGGGTAGTGGTGCAAAAATATATAGAGTCGGTTCCTTTAGAGACTTGGATCGGGATTCCACAAAAATATTTGAAAGGTGCATCGGTGATTTGGAAGGTAGTTATTAACTCTTTCCCAGACATTGGAGACAGAGTTGCCTAGAAGATAGTGTCAGGGACCTAACCCCTCACATAGGTAGAATATTATATCCTGATGTAATAAAGGTCAATATTAATAAGGCCTAGAAATAAGGAAGAATAAGTCGAACGTAAGAAGACCTAATAGAAGCTTCCACTTCTATAAGGATATTCCTCTATATGGTTCTTTTGATAGACATATTTAGTATAAATAAGAGTCGAGGGTATGAGAAATTTTTTCTTAGATATTATCGTAATAGAGCTCTGCTCTATTGGAGGTTTCCCCCTCGAAGAGGCAAGTGAACATTGTTCTCAGTAATCAAAGTGCTCTTTATGGTGTTATTTTGGTATCATTTTGGTATTATTGTGGTGTTGTTCTGGTTATATTGTTGTCCATCTTCCATTTCAAGAATTTTATTTATGTTCTGCATACTTTTTATATCTGGAATATTACAAGTGGTATCAGAGCACTTTCCTCGGCAGAAAATTGTGGGTAAATTTTTTTTCAAGGTAGAGACTTATTCTGGCATCTTTAAGATATAGAGATCTATCATTATGCGCATTAACCTGTGGTTGGGGATTCATACATGCAGGAAATACAAGTGGTACTTAAGCGCACATCTATTGGCCACCCTTGTAACCCTTGTTGGTACCCCTTCGAGTGGTAGTGCATCAGACATCACATGTATACGGATTGGCCTAGATTTCCTAAAGCCCTCTTTAGATAAATCGATCGATCACCTGACTGCTATAGTGTCACCGAGAACAGCACTCGGGAAGATACTCTCTAGTACCTGTGTAGTCAGGTAGTACGGTTAAGGGCACTATCTAGCCTCCTTAGTTGGTTCCCTGAGATATTGGGTCGAGTACTATTGTTGGACCTCTCACGTATATCATAGAGTTATAGCACAGGGAAAACCCTTGTCTGTAGAACCCTTGAATACCTAACCTTTGGGGACGGAAACAATAAACAAAACAGACAAGATCTATTGCCACGCAACTGTGTTCGAGTTGCCAAATCACTACACATTTATTCTTGATTAATCATTTGGTAATTTCATCACTGTAGCCTGGATTTTGTTGCACCATTATTTGATACCTATTCCATTAGATTTATCTCTTCTCCCTTATCACATTCATACGTATCATTTTTCAGAAAATGTTTTGACCCCATCCACCCCTTTTTGGTTCCCTCGTCATCATGGCCCATAGTTGTAGCCAAGACTTGGAAGCTCGCTTCAATACCTTGCAATCTAATTTCACACAGATCCAATAAGAAGTGAGACAGCTCAGTGCCAATATTGCAACCATCAATAAAAACATGCATTCCTCCATCGTCATCTCAATCAAGCAACTCAAACAAGACATTACTACCCTGCTTGAATATGTCGCTTCGATGATCTACACCAAGATGCATATCCCTATAGATCCACGTTTATCTGACCCATCTTTGCATACCAAAGTTGAAACTCCCTCTCATTCCCATAATTTTAATCCCTGTCACTTTCAACGTGACCTACGCCTTCCATGTGTGGATGTGACCAAATTCGATGGCTCGGATCCAACTGGTTGGGTAATTCAAATGGAACATTATTTCTCTTTGTACGACATTATATATGACTTGGCCAAACTCCGGTATGGTGTTCTCCATCTAGATCAAGAACGTTGACAATGGTGGCAATGGAGAAAAACTACTCGTCAAGGGTATGTTGCTTGGACACACTTTGTGGCAGATATTTATGAATGCTTTGACACTGATACCAACCATTTAGGTTGTTTGACAAAGTTGAAACAATTTGGCATAGTGGAAGACTTTATAGCTGCTTTTGAGCGACTGGCGTTTCGTATAGAGGGCATGTCTAATGCTTCTTTTGGAGAATGTTTTATCAATGGCCTCAAGGATGAGATTTGTGACCATATCCTCATGGCTCAGCCTTAGAGTTGGGTGGAGGCTACTAAAAGAGCTAAGGAAGCACAACAGGTTGTCTCTTCTCAAAACCAGAAACCCTCTTTTATTCCTCACACTAAACCAGTAAATCCCACTCCTCCTTCTACCCCACTAAAGATCCAAAAATTGACAAGGGATGAAATGGATAAATGCCAACTCAAAGGCCTTTGTTATAATTGTGATGAAAAATATTTTCTGGGACACAAGTGTAAGAAACAAAATATTTTTATGCCATCTTGGAGGATGTTTTAGAAGAGGATGTTGAAGCTCCCCTTGTGTCAATGTTACCTAAACCCACTGACATAAGCCCTCCCTCAAAACCTCCCGAAGTCGAACCGATCATTTCCCTAAATGCTCTCACTGGCTTCTCTACTCCCCAAACCCTCAAGGTAATTGGCTACATCAAGCATAAGAAGGTCATCATTCTTGTTGATAGTGGAAGCACCCATAATTTTATTCATCACCACATTGCCCAAGAAACTAATTGCTATATATGTGCAGTCAACGATTTCCATATCATGATTGCCAATGGTGGTTCCATGAAATGTGGAGGGCCTTGTGAAAATGTGTCTCCAAATTGGTAACTACCACCTGAAATCTCATATGTTTGTTATCGACATGGGGGGTTGTGACATTGTGTTGGGTGCAGACTGGCTAAGGACTTTGGGTCCCATCTCATGGATTTTAAGGAATTAACCATGTAATTCAACTAGGAGGGCCAACAATATAAGTTCCAAGGCATCATTGTCGGTTCCCCTGAGATCATTAGTTCCCATCGCATGAAAAAGCTGCTCAAAAAAGGTCATTCTGGAATTATTTCCCAACTCCATGCCATATAAGCAACTAAGACACCCTCTGTGTCGCAGGACCTCCAATCCATCCTCTCTAAACATCAAGTGGTCTTTTCCACTCCCTAAGGACTCCCTCCTTCCCGTGGTGTTCATGATCATTCCATTCCCCTTGTCCCAAAAAAATGAAATTGAGAAAATGGTTCAAGAACTGCTTAACGCAGGTGTTATTCACCCTAGTATGATCTCCTTCTCTTCTCCTATGGTCATGGTCCTGAAGAAAGAAGGTTCTTGTCCCATGTGTCCTGACTTTGGTGCCCTCAACAAACTCACCATTAAAGACAAATTTATCATTCATGTCATTGATAACCTCTTGGATGAATTGAGTAGCGCCCAGTTCTTTACTAAACTTGATATTCATTCTGGCTACCACCAGATCCATATGAAAGAAGTATACATTCCTAAGACTTCCTTTAGAACTCATGAGGGCCACTATGAGTTTTTGTTCATGCCCTTTGGCTTGTGTAATGCTCCCTCCACTTTCCAAAGCAGCATGAATCATGTCTTTCATCCTTTTCCCTGTCATTTTGTCTTAGTTTTATTTTATGATATCCTCATCTATAGAAAAACCTAGACAAGCCATCTTTCTCATGTGGATCGAGTTCTCCATCTACTCTCTCGGCACCAACTTTTCCTGAAACAATCTAAATGTGCTTTTGGCACCTCAGAAGTCAAGTACTTAGGTCATATTGTTGGCAAGGACGGCGTCAGGGTGGATCCTAAAAAGATTGAAGTTATGCAAGACTATCCTCACCCAAATACTCTCAAAATCTTGCATATATTTATGGGCTTAACGAGTTATTATCACAAGTTTGTTAATAATTATGGAAAGATTGCGGGACCTCTCACTGCACTCCTTAAAAATAATTCTTTCACTTATACTCCAACAGTTGCTCAGGCTTTTCAAACCTTGAATATGGTCATGTGCACCACTCCAGTCCTAGCCCTTCCTGATTTCATAAAGACCTTTGTCCTTGAATGTGACGCTTCAGGGAAAGGAATTGGCATTGTCCTTATGCAAGAGGGTCATCCTTTGGCCTTTACCAGCAAACAACTATCTAAAAGAAATTTGGGAAAATCTATCTATGAAAAGGAAATGTTGGTTATTCTTCATGTCGTTGATCTTTGGCGCCCTTATCTATTGTGGCAATGCTTCCAAATTAAGACATATCATCAAAGCCTCAAGTATTTTCTGGAACAACGCATTTCCTCCCCAGAGAAACAAAAATGGGTGACTAAGATCTTTAGATATGATTATGAGAACATTTACAAGAAAGGAAAATACAATGTGGTTGCGGATGCACTTTCCAGAAAATATGAAGATGAAGGGTCCATTGTTTCTCTCTCCTTCATTGTACCAGATTGGCTCCAAGTTGTTCATTGAGAATGGATACACGATCCCAAAAGTTCGCATCTGATACAACAATTGTAGTCAAATTCTCCAGTTTCCCCAGGGTACTCTTGGCTCCATGATGAGCTTTGATACAAAGGTCGTTTGTATTTAAGTAAACAATCAAAACTTAAATCCACGGTACTTTCTAATCTTCATGCTACACCCACAGTTAGGTACTCTTGGTTTACCAAAACCTATGGCAGGGTCAAATGTTCTTTTTTCTGGGATGGTATGAAACAAGACATTCATAATTTTGTGGTTGAAAGTGATGTGTCTCAACACAACAAGGGAGAAACAGACAAATCTCCTGGCACACTACAACCTCTTCCAATTCCACCTTCTATTTGGCGGGATATCTCTATGGATTTTATTGTAGGCTTACCTAAATCAGGAAATAAATCAGTCATCATGGTGGTAGTTGATCATCTTTCCAAATATGCTAATTTTTGTTCTCTTCAACACCCATTTACAGCATCCACTATGGCTCAACTTTTCATGGATCAGGTCTTTAAGCTTCATGGCATGTCGCATTCTATTGTTTTTTATCATGACCCAACTTTCACCAGTAATTTTTGGCAAGAATTGTTCAAGCTACTATGCACCCAATTGCATCTCAGCACAACTTTTCATCCCCAGACTGATGGTCAAACTGAAGTTGTCAACAAGTGTTTGGAAACATATTTCAAGTGTTTTGCATCGGAAAAGCAAAATCAGTTGGCTCAATGGTTACCACTAGTTGAATGGTGGTACAACACTTGATACCATATAGCTACCCGCATGACTCCTTTTGAAGCGGTATATGGACAAAAGCCACCTTCAGTTCTCTCATATTTACTAGGTGTCTCGAAGGTCCAGGTGGTTGACCAAACTCTTACAGTTTGAGAGGCTATTCTTCGTACCCTCAAAGAGAATTTGGTCATGGACCAGAATCGCATGAAGCAACAAGAAGATCAAGGTCGCTCTGAATGTCAATTTGCAAAATGGGATTAGGTGTTTCTTCGACTGCAACCTTACAAGCAAAATTCCCTCAAGGCTGACCATTGTCAGAAACTGGCACCCAAATTTTATGTTCCTTATACTGTTCTTAAGCGTGTGGTACAGGTGGCCTGTCAATTAGCTTTTCCAAATCATTCTAAGCTACATCCTATTTTTCATGTTTCCTGCTTAAAGAAGGTGATTGGAACTAAGTGCCAAACTCAAACCAACCTTCCCGAGTTGGAAAAAGAAGGCTCCATTTGGCTATAGCCACAAGCATTTTTGGACCAGCGTGAGCATCACCTGCATCAGTGAACCATCAAGGAAGTGTTATTCTAGTGGAAAGATACAACCCCAGCAGATGCCACTTGGGAACCAGCTACCATTATGCAGCAATTTCCACATCTCAAGCCTTGAGGACAAGGTTGTTTTTAAGGGGGGGGACATGTTAGGGACCTAACCCCTCACATAGGTAGAATATTATATTTCGATGTAATAAAGGTCAATATTAATAAGGCCTATCAATAAGGGAGAATAAGTCAAATGTAAGAAGACCTAATAGAAGTTTCCACTTCTAGAAGGATCTTCCTCTAGACGGTTCTTTTGATAGACATATTTAGTATAAATAGGAGTTGAGGGTATGAGAACTTTGTCTTGGATATTATTGTAATAGAGCTTTGCTCTGCTAGAGGTTTCCCCCTCAAAGAGGCAAGTGAACATTGCTCTCAGTAATCAAAGTGATCTTTCTAGTGTTATTCTGGTATCATTTTGGTATTATTGTGGTGTTTTTCCGGTTATATTGTTGTTCATCTACCATTTCTAGCATTTTATTTGTGTTATGCATACTTTTTATATCTAGAATATTATAGATAGGGAATGGACTTCATTTTAGATTGGGCACAGATCCTTGGCTGGGTTGCGAGGGATAGTACATACTCTCTGATCAGCTTATCAATCATTTGAAATCAAGTGGGTAAGATACGTTAAAAAAAATCGTAGAGCCGAGACTTATGACCAACTGGTCACAAGGATGGAATCTGGAAACTTCGTTGGGTTTAGGAGTTGAGGAAGTTATAGAGCTGGAAAGGTATATAACAAATTTAAAAATATCACGGATCAAACTCAGGGATCATGAGGATGAACTTATTTTGGATACCGCTCCTTCAGGGATCTACACAACCAGGATGGGCTATATTAAATTAAACTTAGACTTGTACCAACAAGAGCCAGTCTAGTGGTGGAAAAATATTTGGAAGTTGAATTGTCTAGCCAAAACAAGATTATTCATGTGGAATGTCTTATCAAACAAAGTGTCGACCTAGGAAATTCTATAGAAGATAAATAATCATGGCCCGGGTTGGTGATCCCTCTGTAAATCTGAAGGAGAAACAACTTATCATATTTTTCTAGAGTGTCGATTCATCATAGAAGTTTGGAGTGAAGTGTCGAGACTCTTGGACCTTCCTTTCAAATAGATCGTCCCTTCTTTGGAACAAGCGTGGCAAGATTGGTGTTCGACTAGAATCTACAAGGGTCTTAAAGCCTTACCACTTTTGATAATTTGGAGTGTTTGGCTAGCCCAAAACTCCCTTATTTTTAAAGGAGTGTCATCAGTTCCAGAGATTACAATGGCCAAGAGTATAGCCGTACTATCTTCTCTCTTCACCTGGGTAGAAAGAGTCAAGACTAGACAGTTTCAGGAGGAAGATATTGAAAAAACAAAACCCTGGGGTTTCTTTGATGGTGCATCACAAAAAAATACTTGCGAAGGGGGAGGGATTCTCTTTTTATCAGACTCTCACTACTTTTCCTTGACTATTGGCTTAGGGATGGGAACAAACAATTGTGTTGAACTGATAAGCCTTAAACTACTCATTGCTTTCGCCATTGAAAAGGATTGTCATTCTTTAAATGTTTTTGGAGATTCCATGAATGTCATTAATTGGATAAGAGGCACTCAAAGATGTATAAACACTAGACTTGCTACTATATTGGAAGACATCAATTTCTTACAAACCTATTTTGATTCTCTTACTTTCTGACATGTCTACAAGGAAAGGAATAAGGAAGTAGACAGGAGGTCGAAAGAGAGGGTTCATTTGTCTTTGGGCCAATGGAAAGTAAAAGAAGTACATAATGAACATGTGTAGGAATATCTACATCAACCTTTTTTGGAATGACTACAACAGAAAAATTATATACAGCCCACTAAAAGAAGCTTTTTGTTTCAAGCAACAAAGTATGTAAAGTCCACATGGACTTTATAGTGCTAAAGTCCCTTATTAGGGATTATATGAGCCACATTAGTAGCAACTAGTATACACACTCAAAAATTGATCAGGAATACACTTTGAATAGTGTATATGCAGAATTTTTTGAGCTACATTAGTAGCAACTAGTTTACACACTCAACAATGGACCAGGAATACACTATGAAAGTGTATATGTAGAATGTAATTTTGTTCACATCTAATGAAATAAAATTACGCTTTTTTTCCTTGGAAAAAAAAATAAACATTGATCAATAAATAAAGAATAATCATTCCACTGGACTTAGGGAAGTCACACAAACCATGGAGATAAAAACCAATACAAATCCAATTGACATAAAAAAACAAAACAGCATACTTATGTTGGACTATCATTAACCAATAAACTACTAGAAGTGACAGATGATGAATCGTCCAAAACCAAGAGACAAGATGCAATATTGATGGATTATTGTCATCCTAATCATAAGAATAATTGCATTGCTCAATGAACTAACCAACCACAAAATCAATATGAATATAAACGATGGTGTCCATACATCCAAAAAAATTATAATTTTGAAATGAAGTGGAGATGAAATCAATCATCGATAAGAAGTTTCATTCAAAAAACTATCAACAAAAGATCTCAATAAATATTTATCTAATATGGATTGATCCATATGCAATGCAAAAATATTGTTTGCAACTTTGAAGATATTATTGTTGGGTGTCCTCAAGAACAGAGCATCAAGTGAAAGCAATACAAGGAAGAACAAAGATGTAAACTTATCCAAAGTATTCTTCGAAGATAAAGCATATTTGAAAGGAGAGACAATCTAACAAACATAAAGTATGTATAAAAATACATAATAATAATAATAATAAATCACTAAGGAAAGAACAAATATGTAAACTTCTCAAAAGTATTCTTTGAGGATAAAGTGTCTTTAAAAGAACAAAAAATACATAATAATAATAAATCACCAAGGAAAGAACAAAAATGTAAACTTCTCCAAAGTATTCTTTGAGGATAGAGCGTCTTTAAAAGGGGAGACAATGTTAACAAACATAAGTATGTATAAAACTTAATAATAACAAGTGGTGTGTGGAAGCTTAGTCCCTGCCAAGTAGATTTGGAAATGGAGGTGATAGTTGGCACCTTATAATTATTAATGATTATTATTATTGGAAGATGGGGAGAGACGAGGAATATTGTTAAAAAAAACAAAATTTAACAATATGGTAAGTAAAGGGCAATTAGAATAGAACTTTAACAATAAGCAAATGAAAGTTGAAATATGTAAAATTAAATGAGAATTAACAATATATATATATATATATATATATATATATATATATATATATATATATATA
>JASDQU010100072.1:250488-266635 GCA_032191745.1 Picea mariana | reverse complement strand
AACTTAGATCCACAAATTGCTCCTAGATCCACAAATGTCTCATCTGGTTACAACCATGTGCTCACACATATCAAGTGATATCTCTACAAATCCTCTCACAAATCTCTCTTTCATGATTAATCTCCATCCAAGATACTTGAGTAAATCTCCAAATCTTCATCAAATCTTTGAGGAGTTGAAGAGGATTCGAATTTGAGGCTTGATGGTCAAGTTTGACTTGGTTGGAGTCTTCAAATACACCTATAACATCATGAAACTCATCCCACTTTCATATATAAGTGTAAACATGTCATTTTTCCAATATTTAATCATAAATTCACTCAAAAAACACTAAAATAGATGCATTGGAAAATAATATGTCTAAAACCCATGTAATCATGAAAATGGTTTAATGTAAGAGTATGGGAAATTGAAATATGGTTAAAAGTGAAGTGAAAGTGAATTGAAAGTGAAGTGAAAGGTTGGTAAAAAGATGGTACTTTGGCGACCCAACACCATCTTTGAAAATTTGTCTACCACTACAAAGATTGAATCATATCTCCTCTGTGTCCTTTGCATTCCTAATATGAAATCCATGCTCACTGCGTCCCATGGCCTTTCGGGTATGGGTAATGGCTGGTATAACCCTGCGTTTTTCCTTTTTCCCTTCGTGTGCTGACAAATTTTGCACGTATCCACAAATTTCTTAGCATCTGTCCTCATCCCTGGCTAGTAATATCAGCCATTCAACTTTGAGAACGATTTGTCATGACTGAAGTGTTCGACCAATCCTCCGCTGCGCTTTTCATTCAGCAAATTCTCCCTCATGGAGCATTTCGGAATACATAGCTGATTTCCCTTGAACAATAGTCCATCCTGGATCATGTACTCTGTCCATTGGCTTCTGTCCCTGAGAATTGGATTCTCAGATGCCTCATATGCCTCTTTGAAATATGGATCATCCCCGTACATTTCTTTGAGGTTATCAAAACCCAAAGTCTTGACTCTGAAGTCCTGCATAAGCAAACATTTCCTGCTCAAAGCGTTAACAACTTTGTTAGCAGTTCCAGAAATATGCTTAATCACAAAAGTAAATTTCTTCATGTATTTAACCCATTTAGCATGTTTTTGGTTTAACTTCTCTTGTCGAGTCACGAATTCCAAAGTGTGATTATCACTGTACAAAACGAACTCCTTTGGAACCAAATAGTGCCTCCATTTCTTTAGCGCTTGTATGACTGTGTAGAATTCTTTGTCATACGTGGAGTACTTAATCTTTGCTTCATTTAGTTTTTCACTTAAATACATGACCGACCTGTTGTCTTGGCTTAAGACTGCTCCAATGGAAAATCCACTCACGTCACACCTGACCTGGAATGTCTTGCTGAAATCTGGCAAAACCAGATTTGGTTGCTCAGTGATCTTCTTCTTCAACAGGTCGAAGCTCTTCTCCGCTTCCTCCATCTAGTAAAAAGATTTATGTCTTTTCTTTACCGTATCCATCATCAGTGCACTAATTCCACTGAAGTTTCGGATGAATTTCCATTAGAATTTTTCCAAACCATGGAAGCTTTGAACTTCAAATACACTCTTTGGTGATGGCCAATCCTTAACCGCCTTTATCTTTTCCGGATCCATTTTCAATTCATTTGCAGAGATAACGAAGCCCAAATAAATGAGTTCTGTCCTCATAAATGATGATTTCTTCATGTTGATCAACAATTTCTCTTGCTGTAACCTTCTCATCACTGCAGCTAAATGCTTCAAATGCTCTGCTTTAGTTTTGCTGAAAATTAATACATCAACAAGATATACAATGACGAATTTCCCAATGAAATCCTTTAGGACTTTGTTCATCAACCTCATGAAATTACTGGGTGCATTCGTCAAGCCAAATGGCATGAAAATCCATTCATAAATCCCTTCATTCATCTTGAATGTTGTCTTCCATTAATCACCTTCTCTCATTCTAATATGATGATATCCGCTTTTCAAATCAATATTTGAAAAAAACTTTGCTCCACTCAAGAAATCCATCAATTCATCCATCCTTGGAAATGGGAACCTGTACCTGATGGTAATTTTGTTGATTGCCCTTGAGTTTGTACACATTCTCCAGCCACCGTCCTTCCTTGGACTGAGCACTGTTGGAACAACACATGGACTCAAGCTCTCTCGAATCAATCCTTTGTCCATTAAGTCTTGGACCTGTCTCTTAACTTCTTCATTCTCTTGCGGCGTCAATCTATAAGTTGCTTTGTTCAGCAAAATAGATCTAGGTATAAGATCAATATGGTGGCTTATACTCCTGATAGGTGGAAACGAACAAGGCAGTTCGTCCACTATTATATCAGCAAATTCTTCGAGTAACTCCTAGATTTCTTATGGTAAATCATCTATCCTAGTGTTGTTCAAAACAATTCTGGGCTTCTTAACCAAAATGAATTGTGTGTCTTCCTTCTTCTTTACTTCCTTAAGAAGTTCCTTCCTACTCATGAGAAGTACAATGTGTCTCATCTCTGGTTTCACTTCTTTATCCCTAATTGGAAACAACATGTGCGTCCTACCATTTTTCTCCAGAGTGTACATGTTCTTTCTCCCATCATGCACCACAATTTTGTCATATTGCCATGGTCTACCCAACAATAGATGACAAGCATCCATGGGAATGACATCACATAATATTTCATCTTTATATCCTCCTATTTTAAATTCAACTAAACACTATTTAGTGACATTTACCTGATGTCCTTTTTGTAGCCACAAAACTTTGTATGGGCTTGGATTCGCAACAATCTCTAGCTCCATCTTTTCTACCATTTCTATAGATACAAGATTATCTATGCTACCACTGTCCACTATGACCTTGCATACCCTATCTTTGGTTTTGCAAGCAGTCTGAAACATACTGTTTCTTTGGGCTGGGTTCTCTGGCTCCTTCTTTGGTTTCAAGAAAAATTTTCGCATCATCAAATATCTTCCACCCTTAGTGTCCTCTGCCTCAACATTTCGTCCTTGAGATTTGGAAATGTGAGTTTCACCACCATATTTATTCATATCTAGACACTCATAGGATTTATGTTCAATTTTTCCACAGACAAAGCATTTCACTTCACCTCCTCTGCCTCTTCCTCTTCCTCTGGCTCGAGGAAAAGTATTTCTATTAGCATACTGCCTCCTCTGTGAGCTTCCTCCTCTCTCAGATTGAGTTTGAGGTTTCTTCCCCTCTTCTTTAGGCTTCTGAGTTCTTGGGCAATTGTCTTGCCTCTGCTTTGAATTCTACCTCAGCCTCTTTGACCTTGCTTTCGGCTCAGCTTCTCTTCATATTTTAGAGCCATCTGATAAGCATATTCTACGGTTCGGATGGTTATCATTCTCATCTTGTTTTGAATGTCATATCGTAGACCATTCATATACCTGGAAAATTTCTCATCATCGCTTTCCCGATGACCTGCTCTTATGTTTATCCTATAGAAATCTTCACTGTATTCCTTCACTGACATCAGATTCTGTCTCAAATTATGCATCCTCCGAAACAAATTTATTTGATAATCCCTGGGTATAAACTTGGCTTTCAATTTTGCAACCATTCTATCCCAGCTCTTGATTTTCTGCTTGCCCTTGCAACATCTGTCAGCTTGCAGTTCATCCCACCACAGTGTCGCATGCCCTTTAAGTCTAGTAACGACATGTTTGAATTTCTTGTCTTCCTCGACATCCTCATAGTTGAAGTGTTTGTCTAGAGCTCTATTCTAGTCTAGAAGCTCTTCAACATCTAGGTTGCCTTCGTACATTGGAATGTCCTTTTTTCCCTAGCACCTATCCTTGCAACAACCCTGAATAGGCGTTCTTCTGCAACATCTTCGACTACAACTTCTTCTCCTTCATTTCCAACTTCATTTTCACTTTCAAATTCATTGATATCCCCAACGTCAACTGTTTGCCTTTGTGTTGTCTCCATAGAATCAAGTCTGGCACATAATTCACACATTTCTCTTTCCACCGTTGGATCAGGTATGGGCCTTTCTCTTCTTCTCGGCAAAATGGCTGTAAAATTCCTCTTTTCTCTTTGTTGTAGAAAGCAAAGAAATTGTTCTGGGCTCTGATACCACAACTGGTGCAGACCTCCTACCCTCAGGCCGAGATCCGCACATGATCTTCTCTAAACCTCGACAAGGGTTAACAGAACCCCTTATTTAATCCCGCAAAAGTATTTCGGGTCTCACGAGTTGGAAACTTCTAATACAATGCCATAGTCCTTGGCAATAGCTGAAACACGAAATTGCGTATGGGCTTAAGGTGTAAGCCCCCTTTTCAACCCCTTTTCCAATATGAACACAACCAAGACTTAATGCAAGCACCTTTCACAACTCGTGACTTAGCGAGTTGGAGCACCAACTTCTCGTGCTCTTCCCTTGAGAATCCCTGAAACACGATCTCTCAATGAAGGTTGACTCCACCCAAAGCAACATGTGCACGCTACCTATCACCTCTGCTTTACTCTACTTATGGGGTGAGTTCTTGGCACCTGTCCACATGGACTTTCCGGCTTTCACAACTTGTGTGAAAAACCAACAGCCGTTCCTCTTCCTCTGTGGATCCACGACTCCAAAATCGTACCCTCAACGAGATCTATTGTTATGTGCCTCCCTCGATCCAATGGTCCTGGCTATATCAGGATTTCACAACTCGAGAGTTCGCAACTCTTGAGTCCAACCTTGAACTACTCCACTTCCTGGTCCTCGATATGGCGAATTCACATACAAGATCAACGATCCTCATTGATCCAAATCTAACGGTCACTACTCCTCCTGAGCTTATGGGCATTGAAAAACTCTCAGTCTTAATCCCTCCGCTGATCTATCAAATCCAATGGCGTACAAAACTTTGGCACTTCCTCCTGAAGCGATTCCACCATCCGATTCAACTTCTCAAGGACTTCTGGCCAAATGATTTGGCATCCTCCCTCCTGAACTTGACTTCTGTGAGACGATTTCAACCTCCATCTCCCTTTGAACACTTCAAAGTTTCTATCCCTTATGAGATTTTTCTTACGAACTCAAGGCTTCCAAAAGGAACCCTGCACGCACTCCTTGCGGAAATTTTTCAAATAACCTCAGGTTATTTGGGTCTTCTGACTCTGTGCACTCTTTGCAATAGAGAATTCTTCAACTCCTCTGTGAGTTTGAAGTAATTCGTTCCCTTCTCCTAGCCTGCACATACTTTGCATGACTCTGTGCTCTACTAGCACTCTTGCCTATAAAGACACAATTTGAATCTCCTCTGAGAGTTCTGAGATGAAACTCAGAGCCCGGTCGACGCACTCCTTGTGGACCCTCCACTGCACTCTTTGCAGGAGTTCTCAAAAAGAGAAACAACTGAAACTCATTCTCCCCTTATCCAGAATTCAAACATTCAACATAGAATTCTAGAGCATACACACACACATAGCATTGAAGAAAAATGCATACAGAGAATGCAAACAAGCCTGCAACATGCCATTTAACAGGTGGTTCCAACAAATATAACAAACACATAGATTGGAATCAAAGCTTTCTTCTATTAATTCCAGTGCTCCTGTACATGGAAAATAACAACTAAAATGCATAAAATTATATGTTCTCCTCTATTCTTCTCTGCAGCTCTACAAGTTATGAATTCTGAAATTATGTTACAATGATACAAGGGTGAGGGTGTCTATCATCCGTTTTCCCTTCTACGCTTCTAAAACTGTCTAATCTATTAAATTAAATCTACCTACTTGCATTAAACACACATACCTACTTGCATTAAACACACATAAATTCCCATTACATCCGCGGATAGGAACATATGCTCCAAAATCAGTTTGAATCTTCAATACATAAATGCTAATGCACTTTCCTCCCATCCATTACATTAATGTTTCAGATTTTGAAATTCATAACGTTTTCACAAAAATGTATTTAATTGCATCTGCGCGTCCAGTTGTCTCCTTGGTTTTAGGCACGCACTTGGGCTTTATACGATGCTCCTGCATCATAGAAATTTCCAACGGGATGTCATGCACCTAAAATGAAGATCGTATGCAAAAGTTACGACCTCGAGAAGTTAATGTACTAGCTTACCGCAATAGGGCCCACATGACTTTTGGCGCTTCATCTGCTAGGGTTAGATTTTTGGATGTCTAGGGTTTTTGGAATTCCTTTTTATTGTAAAAAAGGCTTGGAGAACCTCATTGTAACCATCTTCTTGTGAATGAGCGCAAGTGTCACATCTCTTCTCAGAGATAAGCCACCACCATTCTAAAAATCTTGTTTTCCGCTGCATTTTATAGTTTCAACACAATTTCTTATTGAATAGAAACCAATTTTACTGTATCTATGTTATTGTATCTTTGCTATTATTGTGTCTCGGTGTTGAGAGTAATAATAATCTGTATTCATTTTTTGTTCTGCTCATAAAATCCAGATCAATGGTATCAAAGCGGTCTGCTCATTGTCATTCTTAATGCATGTCCTTGACGAGGTCAGGTTACAAAGAATTGGGTCTTGATCTTGTCTCTCTTGAGGAAAAAATATATTGCATGCCCAAGTGACCTCTCATGGTGGGAGAAAATAAAGACGACGAGCCATGAGATCCTTTCAAAATGTTGCTCGAGGAATCCCTCATGCAACAGAGGAATGAAATGATGGATAGTTTTGTGCAAATCCTTCGGCGGCTACCAACAGGCGTCACATCTTACTCGAACAGAGGTGTTGCCCCCTTCAAGGTACATATCAAATTTTATATTCCCATATTTGAAGTTCAAATAGACACATATGTTGTAGATAAATGGTTGAATCTGCTAGAAGGGTATTTTTCTGTCCATAATTTTTTGAACAGAGAAAATATTACATTTGCGCTCCTCAAATTCGTTCCCCATGTCAAATATTGGTGGAAGAATTTTTGTGAGTAGAAGGAAACAAAGGAAACCTCATTATTTATAGTTGTGGTCACCTGGGATTCCTTTAGGGATGCTATCAAGGAACAATACTACCCTGTCAGAAGTTATGACAACCTGTAGACAAAATGGACCACACTGCAGTAGGAAAGAGACCAAGCAGTGCGAAAGTTCACAAACATCTTCCATACCTTGCACACCAAGTTGGGTATAAAATATTCTGAGTGAAATATGGTGCTCAAGTATCACGGTGGTCTGCATAAATAAATCCAAGTCGAAATGGATTTTTTGGACATCTCATCCTTGGGCACGACCTACTAATATGCCGTCAAAATCGAGTAAAAGATTAAACAAAATACGTGACAATTTGGGCTTGGGAACCCATCACATCAGAAGCAAGTAAAGGGAATCCCCAACCCACATAACAAAGGAAAAATAAAATAAATGTATCCTTAGGACAACTAGTCTAGGCCGCAAGAAAAGAAGGACACCGGAAATAAAAATAAAGATACCAGGAAATGGTGTGACTTCTATAATAGCCCCTGACATAACACTCATGATTGTTGGTCCAAGCAATCGCTGGTGGTAGAGGTGAAAGCCTATGAATTAGATGCAGGTTCCAAATCTGAGTTAGAACCAGAAAGGGGGAGATAGATCATCGACACATAACCCAGTGCCACCGTTTCTACCACCAAGGTCTAGCCTGGTGAACTAGACGATCCAGAAGAAGGAGAGCACCTCTTTCATTCACAAATGTGGGTAAAAGGCACCCCACTACACTTTATCATTGATAGTGGTAGCCAGAAGAACCTCATTTTAGAATGGGTCATCAAGAGGCTAGCCCTGCCGACAACGCCGCACTCGTATCCCTACACCATTGGATGGCTTCACCAAGGAAGCTATCTTCACCTGTCGTATGACATCAAGCCCTTCAAAGATGAGGTATTGTGTGATGTCGCTCCTCTTGAAGTTTGTAATGTTATTTTGGGCCAGCCTTATTTATAGAAACTTCATGTTGTATATGAGTCTAGACATCACAATGTTATTATTACTTTGAGCAAGAAATTATATAGGATACCCAAGTCAGTCCCACCTAGTTCTATTTCCTTGATCTCTACTAAGCAATGCAGGAAGGTCATCTCTCATACTGAGAAGTTTTTATTCTTCGTGATTCGCTCTCATAGTGAGAGAAAGATTACAGTCACATCCAAGGCCTTCATGGATGACCTCTCCACACAATAGAAGCAAGTGGACAAGGTCATGGTAGAATACAAAGACATATTCTCCTCACCTACCGGGGTACCTCTGCATTATCAGGTCAAGCATCCTGACGCAGGCGTACCCTCAAGCACGTCCCCTCACGAGATCTTTCTTCCTTCCTTGGCCCGAAGAACTGAAAGGCTCTTCTATTTCCCTATCGGGAATTTTTACCCACAAAAAATCTCTCACGGGATCTCCCTTTCTTCTATCGGGAAATCGGACTTCGTGACTTTGCGATTCCTGAGGTCACGCGTTTGTTTCTTGCGATCGGGGTTCCTCCTATCGGGATTTTGGCACTTGCGATGTCCAAACAACTCGTTTTACCGATCCCCGATCCCCGATACATCGATACGCTCCCCTGTTGCCTTAGCCTCCCGGGCTAAGCCTTTAGTCCACGCGACCTTCCCTTATATGACTGCAGTCATATACCTTATCAGGATTTCGGGGTTTCTGATGTCGAGGTGTATGTGAGTCCTTATTCCCCAGACCCCTGATTCCCAATACGACGTCCCTGAAAGCCTTTCCGCCGTAAACAAAATCAACGGTCATGATCGTTTATTAGGATCAACGGCTCCAGGTCTTCCTCAGGGTTTCACGACTTCTAATGCTAAAGTGATTTTACTTCCATTTTCCCCGATCTCACGAATGTCGATTCCCCGACAGTTGACTTTTCCCTTCGGGGAATTTCCCAACGGATTCGATCTCACCCACGCGTCCTTTAGAGATAAACGACCCTGGTATGCTCTCAGGCCTTTGCGACTTCAAATCCTTGATGCCTCATTTTGACGAAATGACGTCAATTGGGTCCCACATGGCGCTCTCCTCTTTTCAGAGAATTGGAATTCGTGATTCTGAGCTATAAGAGTATATTGTCCTCAGGACCTCCGAAACGTCAAACTCCAACTTCGTTAGATCTTTCGACACGCGTCCCAAATGATGGACGGTTTAGATCGAACCTCGGACTTCACCCAAACGAAAAGTCTAACCACTTCACTTCTATGAACCCCAATGACCAAATCCCCGATGTCTTATCAGGGGTTTCCCTCTGCTCACGAGGACTTAAATCCTGTGCAACTTCTGTCGAATCGAATGGTTGACGGGTAACTGGTCGACGATCCAATGGCTCACGGCTCCTAGAGCTTGAACTTCGAACGCAACCGTAACCTCCTCTCTTCTTTGACAGATCCAACGGCTGGTGGGATTTCGCAAATCCTCTCCACAAGATCCTGACCGTCGATCTCTCCCCTTTGATGATTCCACAAAATGAACCCAGTATTCTTCTGGGAAAACCTTGTCCGCCTACGGTGCAACTGTGCAACGCCCGTTTTAAACACTCCACAGTACAAACTTCCGGTGCTTCTCTTCGACGATATTGAAAGCCTTACCCCTCCTGAGCTTCCACACAACTCTGAGTCTTCAAGAAGACTCTTGCACGCAATCCTTGCGGCAGTTCTCAAACACTTCCAAGTGTTGATTTCTTTTGACTCTGCGCACACCTGCAACAACAGTCCTTGAATTATTCACTCAGATTCACAATTCTGAGTCTTCACTTGGCCTGCACACTCTTTGCACGGCTCCTGTGCCCAACTGCACTTCTGGGTACTTAGAACAAAAGTTAACCTATCTGAACCCTCTATCAACGCACTCCTTGCGAACGACTTCAACTGCACTCCTTGCAGGAACTCTGGTTCAGATAGAGAAACAATTGAAACTAATTCTCTCTACCCTTCAGACTTCAACATAGAACATGAAATCATATACACAACATATTAAAGCATATGTATAACAGAAATCAAACATTCATGAGCATATCAACATCAATACACAAAGAACAACATAGAACCATGAATTTGAATCAAACTCTTCTATTAATTCAAATATCAATACATGGGTGTTTTTACATAGCTCTCTGCATGCTCTTGCTCTTCCTGCTCAATAATAATGTTGCAATACACAAGGAGGGTGTCTATATCCGTTTTCCCTCCACTCCTTCTAAAACTGTCTAATCTAATATTCAATTCTACCTACTTACATAAAAGCCTCCTACCTACTATGGACGAGAGCATATGACTCAAGGTCCCGATTACATCACACAAGTGCACTTCATTAAATTGTTACATTTATGTTCGCACAACCATCCCAAGGTAAATTTCAAAATTTGTGCTAGCGCTTGCCCAACTGTTTTTTTCCTTCCGCGCTGGCTCGTTTGACGTGGGAGATTCTCCTGCATCATACTCCCTCGCTTAAAAACTTTCATGGGCTTCTATCCATGAGCTCCTGCACGATCTGTCCATGCTTTTGTATCTCTGCTTCAGTCTCCCAACTGGCATCTTCCACTGGATGGTTCTTCCATTTGACCAGATACTCAAAGTATTCTTTCTGCCTGGTCCTCTTGCTCACTTTCTTGTCCAGTATGCACTCCATCTGCGGCTTCTCTGCAACTGAAATTTTCTTTGTCCACTGGATCACTGGTTGCTCATTTTCTGCTTCTGCATCCTCAGGTTTATATGGGTATAAATCTGAGACATTGAATATCAGAGAGATTCTGATCCCATCAGGTAATTCAATCTCATAAGCATTCGTCCCAATTTTCTTTAAGACCTTGCAGGGTCCAATTTTCTTCATCTTCAATTTATTATATGTTCCTCTCGAGAACCTTTCCTTCCTCAAATGTGCCAGAACTAGATCACCAACCTCAAATTGAAGTTGTCTCCTATGCTGATCGGCTCTGCGCTTATACTCCTGACTTGATTTCAACAGTCGCTCCTTCACCTGGCTGTGAAGTTCTTTCATCGCCTCCGCGAAATATTCTACACTAGCACTTCTAGTCGCAGTCTGTTTTGAATCCCTCAATTCAGAAATTCCCCTTGGTTGCATGCCGTAAACAATCTGAAAAGGACTCTGACATGTGCTCCTATTCACTGAGTCGTTATACGCAAACTTTGCCTGTGGTAATATGTTATCCCACTGACTGTGGTGTTCTGCCACCAGGCCTCTCAGCAAGTCTCCCAGACTTCTGTTCACCACTTCCGTTTGTCCATCCGTCTGAGGATGATAAGTTGAACTAAACTCCAAGTTAGTCCCCATCTTCTTCCACAATGTCCTCCAGAAATGTCCCATGAACTTTGTATCTCTATCCGAAACTATACTCCTTGGCAAGCCATGAAGTTGAATGACTTCTTTGAAAAACAGGTTCGCGATATGAGTCACATCACTGGTCTTCTGACATGGGATAAAATGTGCCATCTTGGAAAATATATCCACCACCACAAAGATTGAATCACAACCTCTTTGTGTTCTTGGCAACCCCAATACAAAATCCATGCTAATTTCATCCCACGGTCTTTCTGGTATGGGCAATGGTTGATAAAACCCTGCATTCTGCTTCCTCCCCTTCGAATGTTGGCAAATCCTGCACCTATCTACAAATATCTTGACCTCTGATTGCATTTCTGGCCAAAATTATGACTCGCTCAACTTTGTGAATGTCTTGTCATGACCAAAGTGCCCTGCCAATCCTCCACTATGTTTTTCCTTTAGCAGATTCTCCCTCATGGAGCTTTTCGGAATACACAACTGATTTCCCTTAAACAACAATCCTTCCTAGATCATGTATTCTGCCCATTGGCTCCTATCTTTGAGAACTGGATTCTCAACTTCTTCATACGCTTCCTTGAAGTCTGGATCATCTGCGTACATGGCTCTGAGATCATCAAAACCCAACATTTTGAACTTGAACTCCTGCAACAGTAAACATTTCCTGATCAAAGCATCAACCACTTTGTTAGCAGTACCAGAAATATGTTTAATCACAAATGTAAAATTCTGCATGTATTCAACCCACTTAACATGCCTCTAATTCAACTTCTCCTATTGAGTCACAAACTGTAAGTCATGGTTATCACTATACAAAACAAATTCCTTTGGAATCAAATAGTGCCTTCACTTTTTCAATGCCTGAATGATGGCATAAAATTCCTTGTCATATGTGGAGTACTTCACTTTCACTTCGTTCATCTTCTCGCTAAAATATGCAATCGACCTGTCATCTTAACTTAAGACTGCCCCTATCGCAAATCCGCTTGCATCGCATTTTACCTGAAATGTCTTTTGGAAATCCGGCAATACCAAAATTGGTTGTTCCGTAATTTTCCGTTTCAACAAATTGAAACTTTTCTCAGCCTCTTCAGTCCAATGAAAAAAATTTTGTCTTTTCTTCACTGTATCCATCATCGCTGCACTAATTCCACTAAAATTCCTAATGAACTTTCGGTAGAAACTAGCCAATCCATGAAAACTTCTCACCTCAAATATGTTCCTTGATGATGGCCAATTTTTCATTACCTCCACCTTATCTGGATCCATCCTCAACTCATCTGCGGAAATAACAAATCCCAAGTAAATGAGCTCTATCTTCATGAATGAGGATTTCTTCATGTTTATCAACAACTTCTCCTACTGTAACCTCTGCATCACTGTGGCCAAATGCTTCAGATGCTCTGTTGCTGTTTTACTGTAAACCAGTATGTCATCCAAATACACAATGACAAATTTCCCGATGAACTCCTTCAGAAATTCATTCATCAACCTCATGAAGGTACTTGGCACATTTGTTAAGCCAAACGGCATAACAAGCCATTCATACAACCCTTCATTTGTTTTGAATGCTGTCTTCCACTCATCACCCTCTCTCATGCGAATCTGGTGATATCCGCTTTTCAAATCAATCTTTGAAAAATACTTCGCTCCACTCAAACAATCCATCAGATCATCCATCCTCGGCAATGGAAATCTGTACTTGATGGTTATCTTGTTAATGGCTCTTGAATTGGTACACATCCTCCAGCCTCCATCTTTCTTCGGATTGAGTACTGTTGGAACAACACATGGACTCAAGCTTTCTCTGACCAACCCATTGTCCAACAATTCCTGGACCTGTCTTTTTACTTCTTCATTCTCCTGCGGCGTCAATCTGTACGCGGCTTTGTTTGGTAAACTGGCTCCTGGTATGAGATCGATATGATGACTCACACTTCTCAACGGTGGCAACGAACGAGGTAATTCATCCACTACTATGTCAGCGAACTCTTCCAGCAGTTCCTGAACTTCTCCTGGCAAATCATCTACCCTTGTGCTAGTCAAAACAATCCTTGGCTTCCTCACCACAACAAACTGCGGTTCTTCTTTCTTATTCACCTCAGTAAGAAGTTCCTTCCCACTCATGAGAAGTACAGTGTTGCTTACCTCCAGTTTTACCTCCTTATCCTTAATTGGAAGCAACATATGAGTCCTCCCATTTTTTTCTAAGGTATATGTATTCATCCTCCCATCATGAATCACATTTCTATCATATTGCCACGGTCTACCCAGCAATAGATGACAAACATCCATAGGAATGACATCACATAATATCTTATCATTATATCCTCCTATCTTAAATTCAACTAGAAATTGTTTGGTGACATTTACCTGATGTCCTTTTTGTAGCCACAAAACCTTATATGGAATTGGATGATGAGTCGTCTCCGGCTCCAACTTTTCTACCATCTCGGTTGAAACGAGATTGTCCGTGCTACTGCTATCCACAATGACCTTGCATGCCCAACCCTTGGTCTTGCAAGCAGTCTGGAAAAGTCTGGTCCTTTGGACTGAACTCTCCACCTCCTTCTCGGGTGTTAAGAGAACTTTCCACGTCATCAACGACCTTCCACCTTCAGTGTCTTCTACCTCAACATCTCACCTCTGTGCCTCGATGATGTGAGTTTCTCCTCCATCTTTATTTTTATCTGGACACTCATAAGACTTGTGCCCATTTTTTCCACATGTGAAGCATGTGATTACTCCACCTCTTCCTCTTCCTCTACCTCTAGTACAAGGAAAAGTATTATTATCAGCATACCCTCCTCTTTGCTTAGTATGATGTCCTCTCTATTCAACATATTGCCCTCACTGTGAGCTTCCACCCCTCTCTGTCTGTGTGTGAGGTTTCTTCCAGTCGTCCCTGGGCTTCTGGGTTCTTTCCTGGGCAACTCATTTGCCTCTGGGATGACTTTTGCCTCTGCCCCTCTAACCTTGCTTTCAGCTCAGCTTCTCTTCAGCTTTTAGAGCCATCTGGTAAGCATCTTCCACCATTCGGATGGTCACCATACTCATTTCATCCTGAATGTCGTATCTCAGGCCATTCATATACCTGGCCACTTTTTCGTCATTGCTTTCACGATGACCTACCCTGATATTCAACCTGTAAAATTCCTCAGTATATTCCTTTACTGACATCAGCTTCTATCTTAGGTTCTGCATTCTCCTGAACAAATAAATTTGATAGTCCTTGGGAATGAATTTCACCTTCATCTTTGCAGTCATCCTATCCCAGCTCTTAATTTTCTGCTTGCCTTGGCAACGCCTATCTGCTTGTAGTTCATCCCACCACAAGGATGCATGTCCTTTTAATCTCTTGATGGCATGCTTGACCTTCTTGTCCTCTTCGATATATTCATAGTCAAAATAGGTGTCTAGAGCTCTAATCCAGTCTAGAAGCTCTTCTACATCTAGATTTCCCTCATAAACTGGAATGTCCATCTTTGGCTTTGCACCCATTCTTGCAACAGCTTTAAGAAAGCGTTCATTTGCTGCATCTTCTGTTGTGATTTCTTCTTCTTCATGTCCAACATCATCTTCATTTTCGAACTCACTGATATCTCCTACATCAGCTGCGCGCCTTTGTCTTATCTCCATGTCCACAAGTCTAGCGCGTATGTTATGAATATCTCTTTCTACTTCTGGATTCTGCACTTCTCTACCCCTTCCTCTGGACATCTCCCCTTCCTCTGGGTCGGGTGATTGCCTATCCCTTCTCCTTGGTGGCATGGTGAATCCTTCCCTTCTTTGCTATAGAAAGCAAAGACTCCTTCTTGTGCCCTGATACCACTTGACACAGGCGTGCCCTCAGGCACGTCTACTCATAGGATCTTTCTTCCTTCCTCGGCCCGAAGAACTGAAAGGCTCTTCTATTTCCCTATCGGGAAATTTTCACCCACAACAACTCTCTCACGGGATCTCCCTTTATTCTATCGGGAAATCGGACTTTGCGACTTCACAATTCCTGAGGTCACGCGTTTGTTTCTCGCGATTCTCTGAAATCCGATGTAAGTCAATGCTGACCGTTTACTTTGCTGTCGGGGTTCCTCCTATCGGGATTTCGGCACTTGCGATGTCCAAACAACTCATTTTACCGATCCCCGATCCCCGATACACCGATACGCTCCCCTGCTGCCTTAGCCTCCCGGGCTAAACCTTTAGTCCATGTGACCTTCCCTTATATGACCGCAGTCATATACCTTATTGGGATTTCAGGGTTTCTAATGTCGAGGTGTATGTGAGTCCTTATTCCCCAAATCCCCGATTCCCGATGCGACGTCCCTGAAAGCCTTTCCTTCGTAAACAAAATCAACGACCGTGATCGTTTATTAGGATCAACGGCTCCAGGTCTTCCTCGGGGTTTCGCGACTTCTAATGCCGAAGTGCTTTTACTTCTGTTTTCCTCGATCTCACAAATGCCGATTCCCTGACAGTTTACTTTTCCCTTCGGGGAATTTCCCGACGGCTTCGATCTCGCCCACACGTCCCTTAGAGATAAACGACCCTGTTGTGCTCTCGAGCCTTTGCGACTTCAAATCCTTGATGCCTCGTTTTGATGAAATGACATCAATTGGGTCCCACACGGCGCTCTCCTCTTGTCGGAGAATCATAATTCACGATTCCGAGCTGTAAGAGTATCCTGTCCTCAGGACCTCCGAAACGTCGAACTCCGACTTCGTCAGATCTTCCGACACGCGTCCCAAATGATGGATGGTTCAGATCGAACCTCAGACTTCTCCCTGTTAAATTATGTACCAAGGCAAGTGTTTCTCTTCCCTAGGCCCTAAGGGGGAGAAATTGCCGAATATGGGTCTTAGTCAAATTAATTTGTGAGATGCAAATTAAAAG
>JASDQU010100072.1:232370-244509 GCA_032191745.1 Picea mariana | reverse complement strand
GAGGTACTGCTAATCATGAATTATGTTTTGTAGGTTCAGAAACTGTTCTACAAGGATATGTTGATTCAGATATGGCAGGTGATAAAGATAGGAGGAGGAGTACCACAGGGTATGTGTTTACTATAGGTGGAACAACAGTAATTTGGATTTCAAAAATGAAAAAGGTTGTTGCACTTTCAACAACAGAGGTAGAGTATGTTGTTGCTACAGAGTCTAGTAAAGAGATGATTTGGTTATAGAGGTTTATGGAGGAATTGGGAAAGAAGCAAGAGATTAACAGGTTGTACTGTGACAATGAGAGTTCCATTCATCTTGCAAAGAACTCAACCTTCCATTAAAATACTAAGCATATACAATTGAGGTACCACTTTATACGATCTACCTTGGAAGATGGACATTTGAAGTTGGAAAAGATACACACTAACTAGAATCTTGCAGACATGTTAACAAAAGGGAGTAACCAAGGAGAAACTGAGTTCCTGCTCAGTTTTAGTTGGTCTTCAAGAATGAAGATGAAGATGAGAAATTTGCTAGGTCCAAGAAGGTTCAGATTCTAGCATATATAGCAGTGGTGGATTTGTTGAGATCAGTCTCCAAGTGGGAGATTGTTGGTTGTGGAGCCTAATTATCTTCTTGATTCAGAGGTCTTTTACTTTTAGCCGTGTTTATAACCCATGAAGTATTTACACCCCAGAAGTATGTACACTCTTCCACGCAGGGGAGTTCAGAGGGGGGGTACCCCCTCTGCGGGGTCTAGGGGCAAGCGGGCCCCCGACGAGGGTTCAGGGGCGAAGCCCCCAAAGGAAAAACTGCCTTGTAAATGTATATTGTAATTTCATTGTAAATCTGGACTGTTCATTATAAGGTTGCAGATCTAATGATAGAGATTATGTTAGGGTTTTTTTCCATAGAAGGCAACTCTCTTTTATGAGGTAAATGTATTGTAGATATGGTTGATGGCGAATATTACAGTGGGTTTGATGTAGGTTGTATCCCTTCATATGCTGGATAATAAGAGGAAGAAGAGGAAGTTACAACGGGTTTGATGTAGGTTGTATCCCTTCATATGCTGGATAATAATAAAGGAAGGACCCGGCAATTTCTCTGGTAGACGTAACCCACACTGGGTGAACCATGTAAATCCGTGTCTCTATTGTATTATGTATCTTCTGTGTTTTGTTTCTACATTTGTTTTATTTTATTGCTTCACAGTCCTATTTTTCTAACAAGAAGTACCAGGTCTACCTCTGAGAAGGGATATTGACTTCTCAATAGAACTTACACTGGGAACGGTACTAGCATCTAGAACACTATACAGAATGAGCACACCAGAGCTCGTTGAGCTTAAGCTACATCTAAAGGATATGATGGACAAAGGCTACATCCGACCCAGTGTGTCTCCATGGGGAGTGCTCATCTTGTTTGTGAAAAATAAAGATGGCACACTCCGAGTGTACATAGATTACTGACAACTCAATAAGATAACCATAAAGAACAAGTACCCCTTACCAAGAATTGATTACCTGTTCGACCAACTGGGAGGTGCATCCATATTCTAAAAGATCGACCTAAGATTGGGATACCATCAAGTCTGAATTAGGGATGAAGATATCCACAAAACAACCTTCAGGATGAGGTATGGTCACTATGAATTTGTGGTAGTTCCATTTCGGTTAACCAATGCCCCCGCCATTTTTATGTGCTTGATGAATAATGTACTCAACAAATTTCTAGACAAATTTGTATTGGTTTTCATTGATGATATCCTAATCTACTACAAGAACAGGAAGGAGCACGAAGAACATCTTAGACTTGTACTTCAAGTACTAAGGGAGCATCAGCTCTACACTAAGTTTAGCAAGTGCGATTTATTTCAGAATCAAGTCCACTACTTAGGTCATGTCATATCTAAGGAAGGGGTGGTAGTAGACCCTGACAAGATCAGATCCATTATGGAATGGCCTACCCTGAAAGATTTATCTGATATGAAATCCTTCATGGGATTAGCAGGATACTATAGAAGATTCATAAAAGGGTTTTCCAAGATTGGCTATCCAATCACTTCCCTTCAGAAAAAGGGAATTAAATTCATTTGGATGTCAAAATGTGAAGAGATATTTCAAGAACTGAAATACCTCCTGACCCATGCACCTATGCTAAAGATTGTGAACCCGGATGATGATTCCCTTGTGTGTACAACTGCATGCAAGGAAGGACTTGGAGGAGTCCTTATGCAAGAAGGATGTGTAATATTCTATACATCTCGAAAATTAAATGAGCATGAGATCAATTATGTGACCCCTGACCTATAGTTGGTTTCCATAGTACATGCTTTAAAAATGTGGAGACACTAGCTCCTGGGTAGAATATTTGTGCTTATGACAGATCATTGTGGATTGAGACATTGTTTGATCAACCAAAAATCAATGCCAAACAAGCGAGGTGGATGGCTCTCCTAAGTGAATTTGATTTTGAAATCAAACATATAAAAGGAAAGGAAAATATGGTGGCCGATGCCCTTAGCAGAAGTATAAAAATGATTCATCTAGCAGCAATAAGCACCTGCAAAACAGATGTCAAGGAGAGAATTAGAAATGCACAGGAGATAGATGCATTCTTTAAGACCGTGACTTCATACCTAAGGCAAGAGACTACAGGGATGAAGTATGAAGGCTACCAAATGCTCGAGGAAGGGCTGCTGACTTACAAAAACAGGTTGTATATTCCAAACTTTGACAACTTGAAGAGGTTCATAATGGATGAACTGCATAAGAGACCATATACTAGTCACCCAGGATATCAGAAGATAATCACGACCACTAGGAAACAATTCTATTGGCCTGGGTTAAAGAAATACATAGCTAACTATTTAGTTAAGTGCCTAGAATGCCAACAATTTAAGGTAGAGCACTGACATCCAGCAGGATTGTTACAGGCCTTACCAATTCCAGAATGGAAATGGGAAACCATCTCCATGGATTTCATCACCAGATTACCAAAGGGCGACCAAGAAAAATAACGCCATCATGGTCGTGGTGGACAAACTGAGTAAGTCTTCCCATTTCATCCCTATCAAGTCAACTTGCAAGGAAATAGATATTGCCAACATCTTCATGAAGGAGATATTCAGACTGTATGGCATGCCCAAGGAAATTGTATCTGACAGAGATACCAAATTCACTTCAAACTTTTGGAAATCCCTAATGGTTGGTTTCAAGATTAAATTCTTGTTCAGCATAGCCTATCACCCTCAAATTGATGGAAAAATAGAAAGAGTAAACCAAATAGTAGAGGAGATGCTAAGAATTCATGTAATGCATCATCCTAAGAAGTGGGAAGACTACCTTCCATTGGTAGTGTTTTCCTACAACAACGGTTATCAGGAATCCTTAAAGATGAGCCCCTTTGAAGCCCTCTATGGTAGACAGTGTAAGATCCCAATCAGCTGGAATAATCTAGTGGACAGAATTACAATCGGACCCGACATGCTGAGAGAAATGGAACAACAAGTAGTGCAGATAAGGCAAAATATGAAAATTTCTTAGGACCAACAAAAAAGTTACGCCGACAAAAAGAGTACTCCTCGAGAGTTCAAAGCCGAAGACCATGTCTATCTCAGAGTTAGACCTCGAAAGACTTCCCTGAGTATGGGAGCCTATGCCAAGTTGGCACCTCAGTATTTTGGACCCTTTGAAGTCCTAGATAGAGTGGGACCTGTAGCCTATAGGCTAGCACTTCCTCCCACTATAAAGGCACATAATGTTTTTCATGTTTCATTATTGAAAAAATATGTACATGATGCTAATCATATAATTGACTGGTATGTGATCTAGTTGGAACTGGAGGGAGAATTCCTACCATAACCCCAATGCATACTAGACAGGAAGGAAACAACACTCAGGAACCAAACCATTGCACAAGTCAAGGTGAAATGGAAACACTTTGGCCCAGATGAGGCTACATGGGAAGTAGAAGATGCCATGAGGCAATCATTTCCAATTTTGTTTGCTCCTGTACATGCATATCATATTGGTAGATAGAACATCGAGGACAATGATTTCATTAAGGGGGAGGGAATTGTAACACCCTATTTACCCTAGTCTGTAAATATAACTTTATTGGCCAGGAACTATGGCAAACTCAAAGTGTGAATGTTTAATTTGTTGGACCTTTGTATAAAGGTCGATGAATGTAAATCTTGTTATTTTGTTGGATAATAGAAATGTGTTGCATGATTTCTAAGCGAGGGGACGTGCTAAGAAAGAGAGGCCATGATTTCTAATAAAAAGGTAGTGGAGGGAACCCAGAATGGTTGCGATAACCTCCACCGAGCCAGTACCATACTGGAGTTAATGTTGCTCATATTAGAACAACCCTCTGCCTAGAAATGAATTCCCGTCAGGCTAGTAGGTGGGAAGGGCCTCCTCAAGAGTTAATGAGGGATGGGATAGACTTCCCATCAGATGGATTCTGGACCTGACCACAGATGGGGGAATTCGAGCCACATGCAACCTTGCGGAGGGAGGCAAGAAGGAGAAGCGTGGTGGATAGAGAGGGCAGCTTGCGGGGAATGCAGAGAGGAGAGCAAGAAACATCTCAGGTCTGAGGAAGGATGGAAAGCGAGAAATATGAGTTCTGATCACGGGAATGGAGATGGAGTGAGGAGAAGGAGAGTAACCTTCATCCTCATCTATTCCTGTATAGGGAGAAGGAGAGTAACCTTTTTCCCTAACTTTCGTTGAGATAGAAGTAAGAGATTGAGTCTCAAAGCATCGTGGCCTAAGCTCGGGGGTGGCCAGTGATAAATCCATTGGGAGTGAATGAACCTATGGTTTGGTGGAAACAAGCACCCCTCTCAGCAGTCACATCACTCCTAGTGGTTCTGATAAGTGTTTTTATTCCTTGTATTTTGAATTGAATATCATGGACACATGCTCATGTTTATATGACTATAAATGGCTTTTGTATGCTATGAATTCCTGGTAATTAGATTGGAAATAAGAAATTCAAGTGTATACTTATATGCCATAGTTGGGTTCTGTATAAAATGAGTAAGTCTGGAGCATGAGTCGGTTCCACTAAGAATCATCCCTCGAAGAAACTTTCCCTACGGAATTGCATCATGTCTCAGAGTCAAAGTAAGCTCCTTGGTATGGCTACCACTACGGTAAACCCATGATATTACCCTGCCTCAGTGTCATAGCTCATAATGCGGTGAGTTAGGAAGGCACTGCATTCAGGTCAGCAGCCTAGGGACTTTGAAAGGTACCCAATCCCTTACCCAAAAATAGGACCAAGCCTAGGGATAATTACCCAAGAACCCTCTGAAGGATCATGTGATTTGGGTCTGGAAACCTTGTGCAAGAAGGAGTTAGCTCTCGAAGGTTTTAGAGTCGTGGGAAATTGAAGCTCTAAGAAATTGAATTTTGTCACCTAAGTTCAGAAAGGATAGAAAGACCAATTAGCGAAAGAGAAGACCCTTTCATTTGCTAGATGAATGGACGAGATCCTTTCGGGAGCATCCCAGGTCTGTCAGGACCAATGGATCTAGAGGAGGAGCGCAGGCATTAACGCCTCGACCCCTTCATTCTTCGCAAGTAGCGAAGGAATCGGGACCGTAGATCCTAGGATCCATGGGGAGCTACCTTGACTAGCCATCGGAAGGGGCACGTGGAGGGCGATAGGCGTTTCGCTGACTCACACATTAGAAGAGTCAACAAGTGGAGTTTTAAGGATTTGTGAAATGTGAAATCCTGGCAAAATCTGGGTCATTGATCTGTGGAAAGGCTCAAAGCCATTGATCTATAGAGCTTAACCCTTGTGTAGGCAAGAGAGTGGACTCGTCAAAGTCCTGAAGGCCCAAAGTAATCAGAACCATCCATCAAAAGGGACATGTGGAGGGTGATCTAAATCCATCAGGAAATAGGTTACTGGGAGAACGAGAGTGAAGACTCCCCCAAATTCATGAAAGGAGAGTTCACGAAAGAATCAGGACTACCCATCTTCAGGACATGTGTCACTAGATCTGACTTACCCGAATTTCGGGAGGGGGAAGGACCCTTCTCCTTAACACTCAAATCACCGAAGGATGAAACTCCGATTTGAATTAGAGCCATTGGATCATGGTTGGGTCAGGGTCATTGATCTGACGCCCAACCCATTTNCTGGAACATAGGATCCAGGTTGCCAGACCTTTGGGGATTGGAAATTTGAAGAACAGTGGAGTGTTGTTCGCGGATTCAACGAAACACGGGAATCGCGACGCGTGTCTAGGAGTTGACCCTAGGTTCTGAGAAAAGGGTCATGTGAGTAGAGGAGTAAGGGGAGGAGCCAAGAAACTTTAGCCTTGGTTCAGGTTTCAGGGATTGGGGAACCAAGGTTCCTTGCAACAGGAATCTCGAAATGTGGTTTTCAGTAGCACCTTTTGGTGTTAACGTGTGGTCATGGCAAATGGTCGTATGGATAGAGGCCTAAGGAGGAGCTTGAGTCCATCAATCCCATTTTGGGTTTCTGGACTTGAAGGAGTCAAGGGGGAGAAACTCAACATCTGGAGTCCTGATATCGCGAATTGCGACAAGTGCTTTTAGTAAGGCATGTGGTCACAACCAATGATCACATGGAGGTGAAGCTCGCGCTTGGTGCTTGAATTGTACAATGAAGGTTTTCAATAAAAGGTCCTGTGGATTTGTTTAGTGAAGGTTTCGACAGGAAGAGCTAGCCTGCGCTAGGCCCCTATAGGAACTCGGGGATTATGACCCTTAAGTAAAGGAGAAATTTTTATTTATGTCATTGTGGGTGTGTGACATCTGAGCTCCAATCTTTGGTTTCTTCAAAGCACTGTATCCTGAAGCAACTGAGAACCAAACATCTGCCCCAGAATATTTCAAGTAAGTTTCCATTCTATTACTCTAGTATTCAAAATTGCTTCCATCAAATGGTGGAATCCCATTTGGAATGTTGTCCTCCATTTCTTCTTAGGATCTGCCTTTTAGTGGTTAAACTGTACTGAAGGTAACCCGCTATGATACCAATTGTTGATACTGAGAGGGGGTGAATCGGTATCAAGTACAATTTGGAAAAATTTTCAACTTATACTTCAACCAGATTATATACTCAATTTTATCCAATTAATAATGAACAATAGTAGAAGAGTTACACCAATACACCACAATACACCATGCACAATATATGATAAATAATCAATAGTTATTTTTCAAGGGAAGTAATGAATTCCAAGGTAGCCACAGCTTCCAAATATAAAGGGAGGGATAAACCTCCAAAAGGAAGATACAATCCTCCAATATCAAGATAGGTTTGACCTATCCATCCTTACCCCTTCCTTCCACCCAAGAATATATGAGAGATACTAAAACTTTACATTAAATTATCACCATCAACCAACCATCACATAGAACCTGATAATGCTTCCTAAGACTTCTTCAACTTCTGCAATTCTTCACTTCTTGGAATACTCTGATCCTATAGATAATGTTACTCAATGTATTCTCTGAAACTCCTCCAATTTTCACTCCTTGAATCCTCCTAAAAAAGGAGTTATAGAGAAAATGGTAGACCTTATTCAATTCTGGTTTATTTAGGAGAGAGAACTTGTACAGAATGCCCCACGCTCAATATTTAACATCCGATTCTGAAATTTGTACACAAGAAACTAAAGCCCGTACTCTTTCCAATTCAATTGTTCTCACTTCATTTGGATTCTCTATGAAGACATTATGACTGTTTTACCCAGAACACCTATTTATGGATAGCTTCAGGACTAGTCAAAAACCCTATCTTCCAAAAAGTGTATCTCCAAAATTATAGCAAATAAAGAGCTGAAGTCTTTACCACAGGTACCTAGATATGTATTCTCAATATCCTCCAAATTTCACCATTTGAATCATTCTAGAAATAAAGTTATATCGAAAATGGTAAGATGACATGTAAATAACATACCTTATAACACATCACCAAAAGACTTCATCCTCCCTTGAAATTCGGCCTTCTTTACTTCAAATTTCCCTTGAAATTAGACTTATATCTTCTTGTTCATTAACAAAATTGTGTGTTTAAAATGAATGTATAATTCTATGTATTTATACCCTTTATGTCACTTCCTTTTAACATTAGGGCCGACATGTAGTTTTTTCTTCAATTCACATTGTCATCTTCAAAAATTCATTTCTCCTCAATCATGACGATCCACGTGATGTGCTACATACCACTGGAAGCGACATGACTTATACTATCCATCCATGGGTGTTGTATATGCATGTGTAATTTCCTTCATGTCTATCTACTTTGATCAACCGTGGGGTCCAAAAGCCAATGGCTAAGGTTGACATCAATGATAACAACCAATCTTCCAACACCTGTGGGGTAACTGTGTAAATAAATCTTCTAGGAGAATATAGTTATAACCTTAATGACTACTGAAAATTGGATATAGGGATGAAAAACCTATTTATATAAGAATCCTGGATTACATTTCAAAATATCATGCATGAGTACCAAGACATGTGGATGAATGAGGACCAATCTGATCTCTGGTTGGGAAATGTGTGGAATGCACAAGTTCATGATTCATTATGAACACGAAACATGCTGATGTAGCATGTTGAATTATCCAAGAAGGTCAAGGTGAACATGACTCATATTTCTCAAGAGATAGAACAAGCATATCCCAGCAGGGATAAATTGTAAAATAAAAGAAGGAGAAAGTGATTAATACTTCTCTCACTATGAAACTCTGAATAATAAAATAGAATTGTATGCTTAAAAAGGACAAATGTGAAAACAAGTACAGCTAGTAACTAAAATATACAATATTGAATTTGTTTAAATGAATGATCTTGGTTAAGCTATAGTGTGTGAAGGCAATGAGGCCTTGAAATTAATTCAACTAGGATGAAAGTTCCCTGATGGGAGGATTCATTACCTCCTTTCTTTTTGTCTATTATGTTTCTCCGAGATGAGAAACTGATATGCTGATGAATGTAGATATTTTGGCATGAGAGTCTTCAGAGTTGTATCTGAAATTTTATTATGGTTGCACTCATGAAAACATTGGAGACAATGTGATGGAGTGCATATAGATATGCTAATGCATATATGAAAACGTTTTGCTGAAATAAATTCTATGGTACATGAATTTGATTTTACACGACAACTAATGTAAAATGTGATTGTGGTGTTGTATGTCACGTGTAGAAAATATTGGAACTGTTAGGAAAGGAAAAATTCCAATAGTGAACAACCTCAAATAGAGGTGAATGCAAAAAGGTTGTTGATAAAAGAAAATTGCGAAAGGGATTTTAGAGATCCCCGGGAAGTACCACTGAATAGGTAATATAAGAGAAGGTGTTGGAAGACAGAACATGTATAAATAGTCTATGTTTTGATGGAATGCATGTGATCTGAATGGTTGTTGTATGACAATTATACCCAAGTAGGGTATGATTCAAGAATAAGAACCGACATGATGGAGGTGTGAACCTATGATAGTTGGGGATAATTGGAATCCTTGGAAAAATGAGTGAACAAATATATGTCATGAATACATTTCCCAATAAAGAAGTGATTGGGAAAAAAGTGCTCAAAGATAGCACGATGATGTAACGCAGTAAGGAGATGCATGTCATAAGAGAGTGGGTATCTATAAGACTTCCCATTATGGAAGAAGTATCTTCTAGTGCTCTACGAAATTGCAGAATGGTAAAGGGAGAACTTGGGTGGCCATAAACATCAACACCCTGGTTACCAATGAAGAAAGAATGCTTGAATGAATTTGTGTGAAACTTTTAGTTTCATGTATGTTGGTTTGAGGTCATGATCAGCTAAATCAGGAAAACACTACCCTGCTGTAAAAATAAATGTGTATAAAGAAACCATGTGGTAAAAGGTTGGATGAGTTCCACCCCACCAATGAAAAGTTCCTAGTATGAAAAGTAATAATCTGAAAATCAATGCAAGGGTGCATTGTGTGTGAATGTGGCCATGGATATTGGCACATTGATTAAGTTCATTTGATGTTTGATTTCATTTTGAAAGKCTTGGTATGATAAAATAATTCATGTGTAAGGAATGATATTTCCTTTTGAGTAGATTAATTTGATTGTTAGTATGCACAGTTTTGAAATTGTTTGTGAGCCACTACAAGTGTGCAATGAAAATTTAATGTGCATGATAACTAAAAATTTGTTTGGCTGATTGAAGTGGAAATTACAGGAAGAAAGGTATTGGTATGGTAGTGTTGTAAGTCCACGAGGAAGACCAATGCATGTTGATTATAAAAGAGACAAACTACCATGAGAAAAAAAATCTCATGCTTGTGGGATCTGGTTCCTATATGGAACAGACCTGAAAATAGAAATGTGAAACTTGAAATCTATGGGTGATAGATTTGAAAGAAATTTGATTGAAATTGATGATAACATCTCACTAATTTTTGTATACATGTGATGCAAGTGAGATGAAAATAAAATCTGTCCAGGGAGGACAAATCATGGCTATCAAAGATGGAAAGCATGGAAAAGAGCTATTGTAATGACATGAGAACCCTGTGATAAGTCATGATTCCCATAGAATGATGTGTCATGGTGACATGGGTTGAAGGGATGCTTTCAAAAAATCAAGCGTGAGGTACGCCTCAGCTGTAAGACTAAACTAAGTCTCTGAAACTCTTCTTGTGCGAGAAATCTTTGGTAGGAAAGATGGATTGTCCAAGGGATTTTCTAGAAGAGAAGAGGATACCTGACCCTGAGCCTGGAGGGTGAGTGACCGCAAGGAAGGGGAGACTTCTATAACTCATGAAAAAGAACTCAGTGGAGTCTTTAATTTTTTTTTTCATTTGTTGACTGGGATCATGCACACAATGGGTATGTCAAGGAAAAACAATGAGTCGAGTAAATATGAAAACCATATGGATATAGAACCATAAATTGCACAAATAAGTATTAGGCTGATTGTAAAATTCCTCTTTAACTATGGACAACAATGAAATGTTTAATACATGAAATTGTGAATTAATGTGCATGTTGTTTGATATCTGTTGTAGGCATGTATTGAAGAGCTAGAGTCTAAGTGAGGACCAGAACAAGCAAAGAGGAAAACAATGTTGAAGTAGTTGAAAGATGAATTCATGGAAGGTGTTGCTAAAAAGAAGGAGTTCCTTTAAGGGTGAGGGGATTGTAACACCCTTGTTTCCCTCAGCCTGTAATTAATCATTATTTATGATTTCCATGCAATGGCTTGCAAATATTGTAAATGTATTATTTTTTAATTGTAAACACCAACAATTGATAGATGGGTGAAGCCATAAAGTACTGACCATGATATAACTAGAGGAATGAGGGAAGGTTCTATTAATTTAAAGGACCCCAAGCCACCTTGTAGAAATATTAATTGGAAACATTCAGATTATTTTCCCTAGGCTCGGATATCAAGAAAATTTAGTTAATGAGGAGGGGTTGATAGTTGAACAACCAACCATCCCCATGAATGCGAGTATGGGAAATATATCTAGGACGATAGAAAATGCTAGCTGGAGGTACAATAAAGTACCATTTTCTGCATCTAGATTGACCCATTCTTGGGGATAGGGGGAAGAAAGGACAGTTTGAGATCCTTCAAGGCTAAACAAAAGACACAACAGGGGTGTTTGGTCTCCAAGGGAGGGGACGGGAGGATGCGTTCAACCTGGATATGCAAAAAAGGAGAGAACTAGAGGAGATTCTAGGCCTCTAAGGAGGGGAGCTGCTGAAAGGAATGCACGAGTGTGTGCAATATAATGATCAAATAATTCATAGAAGAGTTCCGATATGGAGCATAGAAGACCCAAAACCTAACCTAAGCTAAGAGGGTCACAATCTTGATGTTGGGAAGGAATATGATAAACCTCGAAGAGGTCTAGTCTAGGTAGGTTTAAGGATAATCCCTACCAAGAGTAGAGTGAAGGAGAGTGACCTCCAATGCTTACTGATAACCTGAGAGAGATTCCCTAGTGGTATCATGGCTTGGCACAGGGGTGGCCAAAATAATAAAAGTGAATGCATCTGAGCCTACAGTTGGGTGGAAAGGAGAACACCCACAGTCAGTTGGTCAAATATCAACTGTAATAGATAGGTATTTTTGTACCCTA
>JASDQU010100072.1:192061-208120 GCA_032191745.1 Picea mariana | reverse complement strand
AGTTGTTGTTCTATGATAATATCATATCGAATAATGTTTTTGTGATTCCCTATTCCATGAATATTGTTGATTATTCCATCTTCTTCCTTGGTAATGTTGATGTCGATCTTCTTGTCTTTCTTGAAAACTTTCTCAGTAATGAGAGTGTCGATATGGTTTCACATGTGATGGTTTTGTTTCATTATACACACCCATTACATCTATTTTATTTTCAGAAACATGGGAAACCTCTATCATATTTTCTTGGTCTTTGATTACTCTAGATTTGGAGATAATATCATCATATTTGACATGTATATCCTCTATATGGAGTTCAACTTATTCGAGTATCTTCTGGTGACATTCTTGAATATTGTCTTCTTTCTCCTTTTGAAACTACAATGTAACCTCATCTATCAAACTCTTACATCCTTCTTCAATTTTAGATTTCATTTTTAATTTTACCTAAATAGTATTTAGGGATTCCTCAACCTTATTGCAAATTTCCTCTTCAAGTTTTTTGATAGTGTTCTCTTAAATCTTTGTGGTAATATTTTCATCCCTATTTTTTGATTTAGACTCCTATAATTGTCTTTTCACCTTCTTGGTTATGCTTAAGTAACCCTTTGATTTTTTCATCTTTCTTTTCCAATTCTTACCTTGACTCATCATTTTCCAACCTTCTTTGACAATATTTTCTTTCTTTAAGTTCTTAACCTTCTTAATCAATGATTTGTTAGGGGATTGTGTCTTAGTGAACTCATTGTCTTTCTTTATAATATATTTAATTATCTCTTCATTATCCTTCTATAATTTGGAAACCTTTTCATTTGATTCTTTTCATTCAACTTGAATTTCATGCATCTCCTCCATTTTTGTATCCTTGATCCATTTATTTGAGAAGAGTTTTTCAAATACTTCCCATGTGATGTTTCATTTAGTATCTTTATCAATACACATCCACCACTCTCGAGCTTCACCATAAAAATAATTACTTGCTAAAATAGGAACAAAATTAGTTTTATTTATCATCTTCAACCATTCCATGGGATTCATTTTGTTGGGTTGTTATATTATTTGCATTGAAAGAATAGTCAATCGACTGGCTAGTCGAGGTGGATTGATTGGGTGAAGGTTTGATTGGATGGTCAAGTTGAGTTGATGGTCGACATGCGGTCAAATCCAGTCGACTGAAGATCAATGGAAAGTCGAAGGTCAAAGTGATCGACCGAAAGGTGGAAAGGTCAACTGACGGGAGGTTGATGGGAGGTCAAGTGAGGACCGACTAGAGACCAATTTCAAGTCAATTGAAGTCGACTATAAAAAAACATGGAGATACATGGGATTGTAGCCAATGATCTACATGGATTTGTAATCATTTTTGGGAGCCATGATTTAGGTTTTTTCATACTATAAATCCTATAAATAATGCACTGTGTAATATGGTCAAGGTTGTTGCAAATAGTATTTTAGTTGATCAAAATATTAGTTAGGAGAGGTTTGTAATGGTCATGTAGATGTAAGTCGGATTGGCTGCAAGGTTGTTCTTGTGTAAAGAAAGAGAGTATGATGATGATTGTGTCTTAGGTGTGGACCAAGGAAAGTCATGTAATGCTTTATTCATTGAATGAATAAGACAACAAGGAGAAATATCGCTCAAGGAATGTTAGTTTTCCTGGTTAAGGGTTTCCAAGGTACAATCTATGTGTACTGTTTGTGATTGTCTTTTTTTCTTTTTGTTTAATTCTATCTTCTCTTTCCTGGTTGGTTTAGTGTGAGTGAAATTATATACAAGTGGTATCATAACTTTAATTCGTCGCCTTGTACAAGCATATCAAAGCTCATTTTTTTGCTCTGTACAAGTTGTGTCAGAGCAAGGTTAAGAAAATCTTGGATCTAAGCTAAACCTAGGTCCAGTGAGAGTTGTAAGATAGTGATATTTAATTTTTTATTGAAATAATGTTAAGCAGTTCGAGGATAGAGATCGAAAAATTCAATGGCCAAAATTTAGATCTTTGGAAGCTTAATATGGAATATCTCCTCATAGATCAAGAACATTGTTTCGTTGCGAGTCCCAAAACAATTCCGATGAGTATGTCGAAGGAAGAATGGGAGAAGCTCGAGGAAGGCAAGGAGTACGATTTGACTATGCCTTGAATATTCAATATTGTTGAATTTCTAAAGTGAAGACATAGAAAAGAAACTGTGGTATATGTTGGGGAAATTGTACCAGTCGAAATACAATGTAAACAAGTTGTTTCTTTGGAAGAAATTGTATCTTCTGAGGATGAGTGATAGGATCTTAGTAACAGAGTACCTAAATGCATTTGGTATTGTGATAATCTAGTTATTGTTTTTGGATAATAAAATCACTAAGGAGGAGAAATGTATAAGTTTGTTATGTTCTTTTCCAGATTCATGGGATATCCTAGTCATGGCTATTGGGAGAAAATTGACAACATTAACAATTGAAGATGTGGTTGCATCCTTATTGTCAAAAGAAATGAGGTGGAAGAACATGGATTGTTAGAACAAGGATGCCTTGATGGTAAGAGGTCAACCAATCAATAGAGGTAAAGACAAGTTCTTTGGTTGACGGTCTAAGTCAAAGGGTAGATCTAAATCCCCGGCTCAGTCGACAAGAAGATGTTGGACATGAGGTAAAGCTAAGAATTACAAAAGGGACTACAAATCAAATTTGACTGAGAACAGTCCAAGATCCGAAGAGAAGAAGTCAAATGAAGGAAAGACTCCTTCCAACAAAGGAGGAGATGTGTATCTGACATCGACCGATACATAGTGGTAGCATGATGTGTGGTTGATTGAATCAGGTGCATCTTTCCATATGAATCCTCATATAGAATGGTTATATGAGTATGAAATATATGATGGAGGAGAGGTATTTTTGGGGGATGACTCAACAAACAAAAGTGTTGGATGGGGAAGGGTCTGACTACTACTATAGGATGGGAGGAGTAGAAATCTTCCATGTGTGCTACATATTACAGGTTTGGTAAGAAATATGATATATGCTAACAATATGAGTGATGTAGGTGTGCACACTCTATTCAAAAGGATACGTGAAAAATGGTCTGGGGCATAATGGTTATGATGAAAGGAGTTTGAATTGGAACTTTATACAAGTTGTTGGGGAGTGTTGACTCAACTGGATATAATAGGGTTATTGTTCTTGAGGTTGAATTGACTCTGACTTGACTCAAAACGACTCTTGAGTCAACTGAAATCGACTCAACTACGACCAACTCAAAAATTACTCATCGAATCGACCCAACTATGTTATAGCACCAAAGGATGGGACATATTGGGGGAAAAAGACTTTATGCTATGCATAGAAAAGGTATGGTTGAAGGTTTTCTTGATTGTAATTTAGAATTCATTTTTTGTGAACATTGCATATACAAAAAGAAAAATCGTGTGATATTCCCATATGGAGCCACAAGGGTAATAGAGATTTTGGAATTGATTCATAGTGATTTGTTTGGGATTGCACCGATTCCTTCACTAGAAACTTCATGTTATATATGAGTCTAGACATCACAGTGTTATTATTACTTTGAACAAGAAATTATATAGGATACCCAAGTCAGTCCCACCTAGTTCTATTTCCTTGATCACTGCTAAGCAATGCAGGAAGGTCATCTCTCATACTGAGAAGTTTTTATTCTTTGTGATTCACTCTCATAGTGAGAGAAAGATTGCAGTCACATCCAAGGCCTTCATGGCTGACCTCTCCACACAATAGAAGAAAGTGGACAAGGTCATGGTAGAATACAAAGACATATTCTACTCACCTACCGGGTTACCTCTGCACTATCAAGTCAAGCATCCTGACACAGGCGCACCCTCAGGCATGTCCCCTCGTAGGATCTTTCTTCCTTCCTCGGCCCGAAGAACTGAAAGGCTCTTCTATTTCCCTATCGGGAAATTTTCACCCACAACAACTCTCTCACGAGATCTCCCTTTCTTCTATCGAGAAATCGGACTTTGCGACTTCACAATTCCTGAGGTCACGCATTTGTTTCTCGTGATTAGGGTTCCTCCTATCGGGATTTTGGCACTTGCGATGTCCAAACAACTCATTTTACCGATCCCTGATCCCCGATACACCGATACGCTCCCCTGTTGCCTTAGCCTCCCGGGCTAAGCCTTTAGTCCACGCGACCTTCCCTTATATGACCGCAGTCATATACCTTATCGGGATTTTAGGGTTTCTGATGTTGAGGTGTATGTGAGTCCTTATTCCCCAGACCCCCGATTCCCGATGCGACGTCCCTGAAAGCCTTTCCACCTTAAACAAAATCAATGACTGTGATCGTTTATTAGGATCAACAGCTCCAGATCTTCCTCGGGGTTTCACGACTTCTAATGCCGAAGTGCTTTTACTTCCTTTTTCCCCAATCTCACGAATGTCGATTCCCCGACAGTTGACTTTTCCCTTCGAGGAATTTCCCGATGGCTTCGATCTCACCCATGCATCCCTTAGAGATAAACGGCCCTGGTATGCTCTCGGGCCTTTGCGACTTCAAATCCTTGATGCCTTTTTTTGACGAAATGACATCAATTGGGTCCCACATGGCGCTCTCCTCTTGTTGGAGAATCAAAATTCACAATTCCGAGCTGTAAGAGTATCCTGTCCTCAGGACCTCCGAAACATTGAACTCTGACTTCGTCAGATCTTTCGACACGCGTCCCAAATGATGGACGGTTCAGATCGAACCTCAGACTTCGCCCAAATGCAAAGTCTAACCACTTCACTTCTGTGAACCCTGATGACCAAATACCTAATTTCTTATCATGGGTTTCCCTCTACTCATGAGGACTTAAATCTTGTGCAACTCCTATTGAACCAGACGGTTGACGGGTAACTGGTCGATGATCCAACGGCTCACGGCTCCTAGAGCTTGAACTTCAAACACAACCGTAACCTCCTCGCTTCTTTGACAGATCCAATGGCTGGAGGGATTTCGCAAATCCTCTCCACAAGATCTTGACCGTCGATCTCTCCCCTTTGATGATTCCACAAAATGAACTCAGTATTCTTTTGCAAAAACCTTGTCTGCCTGTGGTGCAACTGTGCAACGCCTGTTTTAAACACTCCATGGTACAAAATTTTGGTGCTTCTCTTCGACGAGCCTGAAATCCTTATCCCTCCTGAGCTTCCACACAAATCTGAGTCTTCAAGAAGACTCTTGCATGCAATCCTTGCGGCAGTTCTCAAACACTTCCAAGTGTTGAGTTCTTTCGACTCTGCGCACACCTGCAGAAACAGTCCTTGAATTCTTCACTCAGATTCACAATTCTGAGTCTTCACTTGGCCTGCGCACTCCTTTCATGGCTCCTGTTCCCAACTACACTTCTGGGTACTTAGAACAAAAGTTAACCTATCTGAACCCTCTGTCAATGCACTCCTTGTGGACGACTTCAACTGCACTCCTTGTAGGAACTCTGGTTTAGATAGAGAAACAATTGAAACTAATTCTCTCTACCCTTCAGACTTCAACTTAGAACATGAAATCATATACACGGCATATTAAAGCATATGTATAACAGAAAGAAAACATTCATGAGCATATCAACATCAATACACAGAGAACAACACAAAACCATGAATTTGAATCAAAATCTTCTATTAATTCAAAGATCAATACATGGGTGTTTTTACATAGCTCGTTGCATGCTCTTGCTCTTCCTGCTCAATAATAATGTTGCAATACACAATGAGGGTGTCTATATCCGTTTTCCCTCCACTCCTTCTAAAACTGTCTAATCTAATATTCAATTCTACCTACTTACATAAATGCCTCCAACCTACTATGGACAAGAGCATATGGCTCAAGGTCCTGATTACATCACACAAGTGCACTTCATTAAATTGTTACATTTATGTTCACGCAACCATCCCAAGGTAAATTTCAAAATTTGTGCTAGCGCTTGCCCAGTTGTTTCTTGCCTTCCGTGCTGGCTCATTTGACGTGGGAGATGCTCCTGCATCATATTCCCTCGCTTGAAAACTTTCATGGGATCATGTCCATGAGCTTCTACATGGTCTATCCATGCTTCTGTATCTCTGCTTCAGTCTCCCAGATGGCATCTTCCACTGGATGGTTTTTCCATTTGACCAGATACTCAAAGTATTCTTTCCGCCTGGTCCTCTTGCTCACTTTCTTGTCCAGTATGCACTCCATCTGTGGCTTCTCTGCAACTGACATTTGCTTTGTCCACTGGATCACTGGTTGCTCATTTTCTACTTCTGCCTCCTCAGGTTTATATGGGTATAAATCTGAGACATTGAATATCAGAGAGATTCTGATCCCATCGGGTAATTCAATATCATAAGCATTCGTCCCAATTTTCTTTAAGACCTTGCAGGGTCCAATTTTCTTCATCTTCAATTTATTGTATGTTCCTCTCAGGAACCTTTCCTTCCTCAAATGTGCCAGAACCAGATCACCAACCTCAAACTAAAGTTGTCTCCCATGTTGATTGGCTCTGCGCTTATACGCCTGACTTGATTTCAGCAGTCGCTCCTTCACCTGGCTGTGAAGTTCTTTCATCGCCTCCGCAAAATATTATGCACTAGCACTTCTAGTCGCAATCTGTTCTGAATCCATCAATTTAGACATTCCCCTCGGCTGCATGCCATAAACAATCTGAAAAGGACTCTGACCTGTGCTCCTGTTCACTGAGTCGTTATATGCAAACTCTGCCTGTGGTAATATGTTATCCCACTGACTATGGTGTTTTTCCACCAGGCCTCTCAGCAAGTCTCCCAGACTTCTGTTCACCACTTCCATTTGTCCATCCATCTGAGGATGATAAGATGAAATAAATGTCAAGTTAGTCCCCATATTCTTCCACAATGTCCTCCAGAAATGTCCCACGAACTTTGTATCTCTATCCAAAACTATACTCCTTGGCAAGTCGTGAAGTCAAATGACTTCTTTGAAAAACAGGTTCGCAATATGAGTCGCGTCACTGGTCTTCTGACATGGGATAAAATGTGCCATCTTGGAAAATATATCCACCACCACAAAGATTGAATCACAACCTCTTTGTGTTCTTGGCAACCCCAATACAAAATCCATGCTAATTTCATCCCACGGTCTTTATAGTATGGGCAATGGTTGATAAAACCCTGCATTCTGCTTCCTCCCCTTCGAATGCTGGCAAATCCTGCATCTGTCTACAAATATCTTGACCTCTGATCGCATTCTTGGCCAAAAGTATGACTCGCTTAGCTTTTTGAATGTCTTGTCATGACCAAAGTGCCCCGCCAATCCTCCACTGTGTTTTTCCTTCAGCAGATTCTCCCTCATGGAGCTTTTCGGAATACACAGTTGATTGCCCTTAAACAACAATCCTTCCTGAATCATGTATTTTTCCCATTGGCTCCTATCTCTGAGAATTGGATTCTCAACTGCTTCATACGCTTCCTTGAAGTCTAGATCATCTGCATACATGGCTCTGAGATCATCAAAACCCAACGTTTTGAACTTGAACTCCTGCAACAGTAAACATTTCCTGCTCAAAGCATCAGCCACTTTGTTAGCAGTACCAGAAATATGTTTAATCACAAATGTAAAATTCTGCATGTATTCAACTCACTTAACATGCCTCTGATTCAACTTCTCCTGTTGAGTCACAAACTGTAATGCACGGTTATCACTATACAAAACAAATTCCTTTGGAATCAAATAGTGCCTCCACTTTTTCAATGCCTGAATGATGGCATAAAATTCCTTGTCATATGTGGTGTACTTCACTTTCTCTTCATTCATCTTCTCACTGAAATATGCAATCGGCCTGTCATCTTGACTTAAGACTGCCCCTATCAAAAATCTGCTTGCATCGCATTTTACCTGAAATGTCTTTTGGAAATCCGGCAATACCAAAATTGGTTGTTCCGTAATTTTCCGTTTCAACAAATTGAAACTTTTCTCAGCCTCTTCAGTCCAATGAAAAGACTTGTGTCTTTTCTTCACTGTATCCATCATCGCTGCACTAATTCCACTGAAATTCCTGATGAACTTTCGGTAGAAACTAGCCAATCCATGAAAACTTCTCACCTCAAATATGTTCCTCGGTGATGGCCAATTTTTTATTACCTCCACCTTATCTGGATCCATCCTCAACTCATCTGCAGAAATAACAAATCCCAAGTAAATGAGCTCTGTCTTCATGAATGAGGATTTCTTCATGTTTATCAACAACTTCTCCTACTGTAACCTCTGCATCACTGTGGCCAAATGCTTCAGATGCTCTGCTGCTGTTTTACTGTAAACCAGTATGTCATCCAAATACACAATGAAAAATTTCCCGATGAACTCCTTCAGGACTTCATTCATCAACCTCATGAAGGTACTTGGCGCATTTGTTAATACAAATGGCATAACAAGCCATTCATACAACCCTTTGTTTGTTTTGAATGTTGTCTTCCACTCATCACCCTCTCTCATGCGAATCTGGTGATATCCGCTTTTCAAATCAATATTTGATAAATACTTCGCTCCACTCAAACAATCCATCAGATCATCCATCCTCGGCAATGGAAATCTGTACCTGATGGTTATCTTTTTAATGGCTCTTGAATCGGTACACATCCTCCAGCCTTCGTCTTTCTTCGGACTGAGTACTATTGGAACAACACATGGACTCAAGCTTTCTCTGACCAACCCTTTGTCCAACAATTCCTGGACATGTCTTTTTACTTCTTCATTCTCCTGCAGCGTCAATCTGTACGCGGCTTTGTTTGGTAAACTGGATCCTGGTATGAGATCGATATGATGACTCACACTTCTCAATGGTGGCAACGAACGAGGTATTTCATCCACTACTATGTCAACAAACTCTTCCAGCAGTTCCTGAACTTCTCCTGGCAAATCATCTACCCTTGTGCTAGTCAAAGCAATCCTCGGCTTCCTCACCACAACAAACTGTGGTTCTTCTTTCTTCTTCACCTTAGTAAGAAGTTCCTTCCCACTCATGAGAAGTACAATGTTGCTTACCTCCAGTTTTACCTCCTTATCCTTAATTGGAAGCAACATATGAGTCCTCCCATTCTTTTCTAAGGTATATGTATTCATCCTCCCATCATGAATCACATTTCTATCATATTTCCACGATCTACCCAACAATAGATGACAAATATCCATAGGAATGACATCACACAATATCTTATCATTATATCCTCCTATCTTAGATTCAACTAAACATTGTTTGGTGACATTTACCTGATGTCCTTTTTGTAGCTACAAAACCTTATATGGACTTGGATGATCAGTTGTCTCTAGCTCCAGATTTTCTACCATCTCGGTTGAAATGAGATTGTCCATGCTACCGTTGTCCACAATGACCTTGCATGCCCAACCCTTGGTCTTGCAAGCAGTCTAGAAAAGTTTGGTCCTTTGGACTGAACTCTCCACCTCCTTCTCAGGTGTTAAGAGAACTTTCCACATCATCAACGACCTTCCGACTTCAGCGTCTTCTACCTCCACATCTCACCTCTGTGCCTCGGTGATGTGATTTTCTCCTCCATCTTTATTTTTATCTGGACACTCATAAGACTTGTGCCCATTTTTTCCACACGTGAAGCATGTGATTACTCCACCTCTTCCTCTTCCTCAACCTCTAGTACGAGGAAAAGTATTATTATCAGCATACCCTCCTCTTTGCTCAGTATGTTGTCCTCTCTATTCAACATATTGCCCTCACTGTGAGCTTCCACCCCTCTCTGTCCGTGTCTGAGGTTTTTTCTAGTCATCCCTGGGATTCTGGGTTCTTTCCTGGGCAACTGATTTTCCTCTGGGCTGACTTCTGCCTCTGCCCCTCTGACCTTGCTTTCGGCTCATCTTCTCTTCAGCTTTCAGAGCCATCTGGTAAGCATATTCCACTGTTCGGATGGTCACCATACTCATTTCATCCTGAATGTCGTATCTCAGGCCATTCATATACCTGACCACTTTTTCGTCATTGCTTTCACGATGACCTACCCTGATATTCAACCTGTAAAATTCCTCAGTATATTCCTTTACTGACATCAGCTTCTGTCTCAGGTTCTGCATTCTCCTGAACAAAGAAATTTGATAGTCCCTGGGAATGAATTTTTCCTTCATCTTTGCAATCATCTTGTCCCAGCTCTTAATTTTCTACTTGCCTTGGCAACACCTATCTGCTTGTAGTTCATCCCACCACAAGGTTACATGTCCTTTTAATCTCGTGATGGCATGCTTGACCTTCTTGTCCTCTTCGATATCTTCATAGTCAAAATAGGTGTCTAGAGCTCTAATCCAGTCTAGAAGCTCTTCTACATCCAGATTTCCCTCATAAACTAGAATGTCCATCTTCGCCTTTGCACCCATTCTTGCAACAGATTTAAGCAAGCGTCCATTTGCTGCATCTTCTGCTGTGATTTCTTCTTCTTCATGTCTAGCATCATCTTCATTTTCGGACTCACTGATATCTCCTACATCAGCTGTGCACCTTTGTCTTATCTCCATGTCCACAAGTCTAGTGCATATGTTATGCAGATCTCTTTCTACTTCTGGATTCTGCACTTCTCTACCCCTTCCTCTGGACATCTCCCCTTCCTCTGGGTCGGGTGATTGCCTATCCCTTCTCCTTGGCGGCATGGTGAATCCTTCCCTTCTCTACTATAGAAAGCAAAGAATCCTTCTTGTGTTCTGATACCACTTGATGCAGGCGCGCCCTCAGGCACGTCCGCTCACAGAATCTTTCTTCCTTCCTCGGCCCAAAGAACTGAAAGGCTCTTCTATTTCCCTATCAGCAAATTGTCACCCACAACAACTCTCTCATAGGATCTCCCTTTCTTCTATCGGGAAATCAGACTTCGCGACTTCGCGATTCCTGAGGTCACGGGTTTGTTTCTCGCGATTCTCTGAAATCCGATGTAAGTCAATGCTGATCGTTTACTTTGCTGTCGGGGTTTCTCCTATCGGGATTTCGGCACTTGCAATGTCCAAACAACTCGTTTTACCGATCCCCGATCCCTGATACATCGATACGCTCCCCTGCTGCATTAGCCTCCCGGGCTAAGCCTTTAGTCCACGCGACCTTCCCTTATATGACCGCAGTCATATACCTTATCGGGATTTCAGGGTTTCTAATGTCGAGGTGTATGTGAGTCCTTATTCCTCGAATCCCCGATTCCCAATGCGACGTCTCTGAAAGCCTTTCCGCTGTAAACAAAATCAATGGCCATGATCATTTATTAGGATCAACAGCTCTAGGTCTTCCTCGAGGTTTCGCGACTTCTAATGTCAAAGTGCTTTTACTTCCGTTTTCCCCGATCTCACGAATGTCGATTCCCCGACAGTTGACTTTTCCCTATGGGGAATTTCCCGATGGCTTCGATCTCACCCACGTGTCCCTTAGAGATAAACGACCCTGGTATGCTCTCGGGACTTTGCGACTTCAAATCCTTGATGCCTTGTTTTGACGAAATGACGTCAATTGGGTCCCACACGGTGCTCTCCTCTTGTCGGAGAATCAAAATTTGCGATTCCGAGCTGTAAGAGTATCCTGTCCTTAGGACCTCCAAAACGCTAAACTCCGACTTCGTCAGATCTTCTGACATGCATCCCAAATGATGGACGGTTCAGATCGAACCTCGGACTTCGCCCAAATGCAAAGTCTAACCACTTCACTTGTGTGAACCCTGATGACCAAATCCCTGATGTCTTCTCAGGGGTTTCCCTCTACTCACGAGGACTTAAATCCTGTGCAACTCCTATCGAACTGGACGGTTGATGGGTAACTGGTCGACAATCCAACGGCTCATGGCTCCTAGATCTTGAAATCTGAACGTAGTCGTAACCTCCTCACTTCTTTGACAGATCCAACGGCTGGCAGGATTTCGCAAATCCTCTCCACAAGATCCTGACCGTCGATCTCTCCCCTTTGATGATTCCACGAAATGAACCCAGTATTCTTCTGCGAAAACCTTGTCCGCCTGCGGTGCAACTGTGCAACACCTGTTTTAAACACTCCATGGTACAAACTTCCGGTGCTTCTCTTCGATGAGATTGAAATCCTTATCCCTCCTGAGCTTCCACACAACTCTGAGTCTTCAAGAAGACTCTTGCACGCAATCCTTGCAGCAGTTCTCAAACACTTCCAAGTGTTGAGTTCTTTCGACTCTGTGCACACCTGCAGCAAGAGTTCTTGAATTCTTCACTCGGATTCACAATTTTGAGTCTTCGCTTGGCATGTGCACTCCTTGCATGGCTTCTGTGCCCAACTGCACTTCTGGGTACTTAGAAAAAAAGTTAACCTATCTAAACCCTCTGTCAACGCACTCCTTGCGGACGACTTCAACTGCACTCCTTGCAGGAACTCTGGTTCAAATAGAGAAACAATTGAAACTAATTCTCTCTACCCTTCAGACTTCAACTTAGAACATGAAATCATATACACAGCATATTAAAGCATATGTATAACAGAAAGCAAACATTCATGAGCATATCAACATCAATACACAGAGAACAACACAGAACCATGAATTTGAATCAAACTCTTCTATTAATTCAAATATCAATACATGGGTGTTTTTACACAGCTCTCTGCATGCTCTTGCTCTTCCTGCTCAATAATAATGTTGCAATACACAATGAGGGTGTCTATATCTGTTTTCCCTTCTCTCCTTCTAAAATTGTCTAATCTAATATTCAATTCTACCTACTTACATAAATGCCTCCTACCTACTATGGACGAGAGCATATGGCTCAAGGTACCGATTACATCACACAAGTGCGCTTCATTAAATTGTTACATTTATGTTTGCGCAACCATCCCAAGGTAAATTTCAAAATTTGTGCTGGCGCTTGCCCAACTGTCTCTTGTCTTCCGTGCTGGCTCGTTTGACATGGGAGATGCTCCTGCATCACATCCCATCGATCTAATCCCTGGTGCACGGTTTCCCAATGGGACAGTCTACCACCACTCTCTATTAGAGAATGAGGAGATCAAGTGATAGATCCAAGAACTGATCCACAAGGGGCACATCCATCCAAACTCATTGCCTTGTGGGATCCCAAACATGTTGGTGCAGAAGAAACATGAGACCTGGTGACTCTGCATTGATTATCGAGCCCTAAATAAAATCACAGTAAGGAATCGGTACCCAATTCCCAGAATCAACAATCTTCTTGATCAACTCAAGTGGGCCAAATACTTCAGTAAGATTGATCTGAAGTCTGGCTACCACCAGGTCCCCATAGAAAAGACATATGTATGGAAGACCACCTTCAAGTCAAAAGAAGGTATTTTTGAATGGCTGGTCATGCCCTTTGGTTTGAAAAATTCTCTAGAAACTTTCATGAGGATGATGGGCGATATCCTTCAACCTTTCAACAATACTTTTGTAGTGGTGTATATCGATGACATCTTCATCTAAAACAATACTTGGTTAGAACAATTGCAACATATTCAATAGGTTATGCACACCCTGCGGAAACAAAAACTATATGCCAACTTGGAAAAATTCTCCTTCAGTATGGAAAGGGTCCAATACCTAGGCTACATCGTGGATCAACATGGTGTGCAATGTGGATCCAACCAAGATCCAGGTCATCCATGACTAGCCAAACCCAACGACACTCACTGAGCTTCAGAGCTTCTTAGGCCTTGCTAATTTCTATTGCAGGTTCATGTTGGGATTCTCCCATATTGCATGGGACCTCGACCAAGTAACCAGGGGTGGTGGTAAGGAAACATTTGTGTGGGGCCTATCCCAACATCAAGCGTTCAATGGTTTAAAGTAACACTTTTTCTCATCCCCAATACTTTTATTACCGGACTTGCAACATCCCTTTGAGATCGAGACAGATGCTTTGTACTATGCTATGGGCACCATTCTCACCCAACACGACCACCCCGCGGCTTATCATAGTGAGACACTATCATATGCTATCCATAAGTACCCTACTTATGAAAAATAAATGTACTCCATTGTGCAAGCCTTCCGCAAGTGGAGACATTACATTCTCGGAAAGGAGACATTCATCCACACGAATCATAAGCCACTGTAGTTCATGCAGACACAAGGAAAACTGTAGAATGATCACCATCAAAAATTTTCCACATTCCTGCTGCAGTTCCACCTCAACATCAAGTATAAAATAGGTCATACCAACCGAGTCATTGATTGCCTCAACCGACCTCCAGTCGCGAAACTCACCAGGGTGCTATACTCTTGTAGCCACAATACCTCCAAATGGCCCAACCTCTATGAGACATACCCTAACTTCGCCACCACATACAAAATGTTGGGAGCCAACTCAATTGTCGCTAATTTCCATCTTCAGGATGAGTTATTATGCCGACTAGGCCATCTCTAGGTTCCATCAAATGAGCGAGCGAAGCTAATCTTGGAAGCCCACTACAATTGGGTGGCAGGACACTTCGACATCAAAAAGACAATGTCAGTGTTGCAAAAAAATTTCTACTGGTCGAAACTTTGACAGGATGTCAACACGTATATCAAGTCCTAAATTGCCTGCGCTATTGCCAAACCGACCACTAAGAAACAGGGCATGTACACCTCTCTACCTATCCTTGACAATCCATATAAATGGACTACATGTCGGGCCTTCTGACCACCAAGAGGGGAAATGACTATGTCTTTGTGGTTGTTGATTTCTTTTCCAAGATGGCGATCCTGGCCGCCTGTAAGAAGAGCATCACATCATAGGCCATTGCCAAGATATTCTTTGAATGAGTTTGGGTACATTTTGGAATCCCACAAACCATTGTCTCATATCTGTATAATCAGTTCCTCAACACATTCTGGTCGAGCCTCTGGTCACTGTTGGACACCAAGCTTGCCAAATCCACTGCCTTCCACCCCTAAACATATGGCCAAACTGAGGTTTTCAATCAGATGATTGTGCATATCCTATGCATGTAAAATTCCAAGCACCCCTGGACATGGGATTAGATTCTTCCCTATGTTCATCATAGATACAATATATCCCTACATAGCTCCACCATCCACAACCCCTTTTAGGTCGGGCTGGGATTCCAACCATTGGGTCCCATGGATGTTGCACTACCTCTTGCGGCCACCCCGACCGATTCATCACCTGCTTCAACTAAAGGTGACAAAGACTCCTATTTCATTGAGAGGATCCAACACATCCTTCAACAGGTTCAATATATTTTACAGAAGTCCAATGCTAAGTACAAGCAACACCATGATCAACACCTGGTGCCACATAAGTTTCAGGTGGGAGACAAAGTGTGGTTACACTTGCAGAAATAACGCCTTACTGGGACCTATCGGAAGCTTCACCCACTATGTTACGGAACTTGCACCATAACCAAGGCTATGGGTGACAATGATTTTGAGCTCAACATTCCTCCTTTCCTTGGCTTGCACCTAGTGTTCAACGTGGATCTCCTTCGTCCATACTTCCTACCATTATTGGACACCTCAGAGATAGCCGAACAATTGACACTAATAGAGCTCAACCATGATTGCATGAAACAAGAATCCAATGATCAGATTGTAGACACACAGGTCAAGGGAAATTGCCAACAAAGGATCCAGCTTTATCAAGTTGTCAAAACAGGGCATCTCCTGCACCAAGGCAAGTGACTCACCCGAGTCCAAATTCAGCAAAACATTCATCATCTGATGGGGGAACTCAATGCAATGGAGACTATTAATTACTAAGGGGGGAGGATTGATCCAGATGGATGTTAGTGGTATCCCACCTATTCCAACTAGCTCATTTTGGTATTTTTCCATTTTGGCAATTGTTTCCTAGTTTTCAGGTCCCTGACTTTCGGGGCCGTTTTGAGGCCCTAAACAACGTTTTTAGGGCCCACCACCATTAGACTGTAGACAAAGTCAAATTCTGACATAAACATGTGTAGTCATTAGATATACCTTTCCAATGGGCTATCGTGCGCCTAAAACGAAGATCGTATGAAAATTTTACGACCTCGAGAAGTTGATGTACTAGCTTACCCCAACGGGCCCCACATGACTTTTGGCGCTTCATCTCCTAGGGTTAGGTTTTTGGATGTCTAGGGTTTTGG
>JASDQU010100072.1:162117-179498 GCA_032191745.1 Picea mariana | reverse complement strand
TTCTTGCATCGGTCAGGGTTGTTTCATGTAGTTCATCATAAATTCTCCTCATACCTTGGATATAAAATCTTGTGGGGACTTCATCTCCCCCAGAGGATTGGTTTTTGGAAGGCCCCATGAGCCATTGGTTTTCTTTCTGTTGTCCTAGATTTGTTAGAGGTGTGCTCTTTGGTTCTGATTCTACGTCGTCCTTAGGTTGATTTTTGTTTTGATCTGCACATATTATTTTCACTGTGGATGAATCACCATTCTCACCCTGTCCATTGCAAGGTCTTAGTCCCATCAAAAAAATACAACCACCTCTCAAGTGGTGCAATAAAAGCGACTACGAATTCAAAGAGTCCCATCTTTAGTTTGAGGATAATGGTCTTGTTGGAGTGGAAGTGGTTGAAGAAATTCCTTCACCCAAATTTAATCGTCTTTTGACTAATCCCGACACACCTGTACTTATCTAGGTAAGGGAAATCTTTAGTGAATATTTTTCTTTGTTCAACGACCCTCACACCATGTTGGGCCCAAGTGTTTCGTCTAGTGTGGCTAAGCCATCAATCCCACCAACGAGCAGGACTGGGGGCATCCCAGTGATGTCCAGTTTTCCATCCTTGAGTTCCATTGGACCTACACCCTCTATGCCCATTTCTATAGGTCCCTCTATTTGGGGGATACCGACCGTGTCCTCTTTTCCATCCACTACTATAAATAGAATTTCTACTCCCATCCCATCAGTTATGATGCCCACAATAGATTTCCTTCTAGTTGGGGGTCAAGCCTTGGTTTCAACATGGGGAGTGGAATTATTTCATCCTATGCCATTCCTATGAGCGGTCCAACAGTGTTGATATCTGATTTTCCATTTGGGTGGAACATTCCTAGTGGTTTTGGGATTTTCCTTGGTCAGTTTGGGGGCAATAAAGTGTCTGGAGAATTCAATTTTCCATGGGTTAGCACACCTTTCCCTGGGGGAAAATTTGCACAATGGGGTGGATATCCATTCATCCATACATCTGGTATTGGGGGGTTCTTCACTGGGACTATTTTTGGGAATATTTTCCTTTAGGGTCTGTGCCTACCCCTGGGGGAAATCACCTCGAGGGCATGTCTAGTCTTGGGAGAAACCATGCTCTTGGGAGTGCTTCCATCATCGGGGGAGAATACCCTTATGGAACATCACATCCTTCTAGAAGCATAAACATAGGGGGACCACAAGGTCCATATGGGACTTTAGGAGCTTCATCTTCCTCTCAGTGTTCATTTTCTCATACACCATTTCCTTTCCTTGCAACACTAGACTTTCTTGACTTGTCGCATATGAAAAATGACCCCATTACCCATGACCCTTCATGGCAAGTGTTGGACATGCAGTTTTGGGAAAAATCCTAAGTATAGAATAAGTGTGCAGAATAAGAAAGAAGATTAGGGATTTCACAACAGGGGCACATCCAGAAGTACAACGCAGAATAAGAGAAGAATAAAGAAGAAAAAGAGAATAAAAAAAAGAGACAAATAAATAAGAGAATACATTAGGCAAAAAGGAAGGATGACAACTTGATAAGTTAAAGATAGAAGGAAGAAAAAAAGTAGTAAGAACAAGCTGTTAGAGTGCAAAAGAAGTATGCATATGGAAAAGAAGAAGAAAGCAACCAAATAACTAGTTAATTGAATTAGCCATGCAATGTAATGGGTTTTTGGGAGGGAACCAAGTAGGTTTTTAAGCCCTAGATTTGATGTATAAATATGTAATGGGTTGGGAGATTAGGGGTTCTATCTTATTCCTTATGGTTCTATATTGAGGGTTCCTGCTCAGGATATGTTTTGGGGTTCCTTATTGTATGGTTTTAGTCTGTAAAGGGGTGAAATCAATGTCTGAATGTAAGGGATGATGCAGAGAGAGAGAGAGGCTTGCACTACAGAGTGACTAGGCCAGGAGAAGATAAAGATGAACATGATACACCTTTGTAAGAACAATGCATGAGCTTGAAACACTTAACAAACACATAATAAAGAAGATATCCATTGTGGATGTAGCCCAGAGTTGGGTGAACCACATTAAATGTTGTGTGACATGTATCTTATGTGATTGCCGATGAAATTATATATGGATGCATAATAGATTAGTTTTATCTTATGTTTAATCTTTGGACAATAATCATCACTGTTATAGTAATGAATTTACACAGTAATTTGGAATATATTGATAATATGAATTTGAATCGCTAAGTAAGTTAATGCAAAACAAGGACAAAGTTACACACACATAACTAATAAGGAAGAATGAATTGAATGATTGCCTCCCATTCCATCACTACTGTAGAAACCTGGTTCTTGCAGTTCCCATAAATACCTCGGGTGAGACTTCATCTATGCAAGCAAGTGATGCTAAAAGGGCCGATGTATGGTGGGTTTTGTTGTTCATAGTTAAATCAAACCTAGGGTCTTAGAAACTATGCACAACAGCAACAAATGGCTCCATTGCTGGGACCTAGAATTTGCGATTAAGGGGATGTTTTGGAGGCAGAATAAGAAGGAGATCTCATAATGGTTGGAAAGTTAATAATGGGAGTTTTCTCTACAAGAGAACAAAAACCCTCAGATAAGTGAAAATCAATGGATGCAAAAGTATGTGTACACAAATTTGCATGAAATTTTCTTTGGCGAATTTCCAATTATTCTGATTGAGTGGCTAGAAATATTAGTGGAAAAGACTGGAAGGTACATAGCTACAACGATGAGGAATTAGACTCTTGAATTGGCAATACAACTAAATTATGTAAGAAACCCAACTACTCATGCAATTGATTTTTGGTTGGATAACATACTAGGAGGATATATTATAGAGTTTGCAGTAGATTGCATCCAATCATACAATGTTGCAGAAAGGGAATTTTTCAAAGGTCCACGCAGGAGGTTCTTGAAATCATTAGGTACGTGGATAAAGATGATTTTATGTGAAAAATGCATGATGGTAGTGGAATCTGAATTCTAAAGGGCCCTGCCCACATAGGGGAAGAAAGGGATGACAAGAGGATAGTCTGAGATCAGGAGAAAGTGAAGGAAGAGATGAAAAAGGAGGAGAGGGACTAAGAATGCAAGAAGAGGGTACGCCAGAGGAATAATATGAGTTTGGAGAGTTGTGTAGAGGAAGGAGGTACAAGAGGAAAAAGACTAGGGTTGAGAAAGGAGAGTCTCACACTGAGCTAGAGGGGAGAGAACCTTGAACACTAATCTGAATTGTGGAGATACCGTATATAGGAGGATAAGAAGAGGAGTTCCAATATAGTTTTATGATAGAATGACCATCATGTCCTACTTAGAAAAGGTCCTGTGTTGAATCCATGAACCCATGTGCATCACCATAATCAGAAATAACAATTGAAGACTTATCAAAAGAAATTGCAGTTAGCCAGGGAGGACAAAGTAGCAACAATCAGAGTAGTGGAACTAGTGCGCATAGTCAGAGTCAGAGCCAACCAACATCACCAAGAGGAGGGAATAAAAAAAGCAACATGGAATGGGTAGACAACACCCTTAGATTTCCTAAGTTCTAGGGAGTTGGGTCAGAGGTCCCGTAACAACATTTGTTTGTCTGCGAGAAAATTTGGGCCGCAAAGAATGTCCAATACGAGGTTGTGAATATTGCACAATTGGAAACAACACTTAGAGGTCATTCCTTGGTCTAGTACATGAAGCTGTAGAGTACCACATCTACAGGGAAGGAAAAAACTTTGGTAGAAATAAGGTAAGCACTACTAAAAGAGTTCAATAAGCCAAAGTTGGAGTCATAGTACATCACATAATTGAAGGAGATCAAACAGGTACATACATAGTCAGTATGGGACTTTGATCAAAGGTTCAAGGATTTGATGGATAAATTGAATTTCCATATTCCTGATCAAGAACGTCGAGAATGGTTTATTTTAGGGCTTCTACTACACATTTGCATGAAGTTGATCCAAAAGAAGGTTGCGTCACAACTTGAGGCACTGGAAATTACAATGGAATTGGAATAAAATCCTGTAGAAGATAATGGAGGGATGACGCAAGTTCAGAAGTAGTTGGATGCATTGAAAATTCAACTGGAAGAACTAACAAAGGGAAAGGAGAAACACAAGAAAGTATGGTGTACCAAATGTAGGACTGAAGGCCATCACAATGACGAATTCCCAACATTCACACAATATTTGGCGACGAGAGCACCAAATCCATTACTAGGAGGAGGATATTGTGAGATGTGTAAGAAATGGGGCCATCACTCAACTAAGTGTCCATTAATACATAAGTATCAGAGTACCCCAGAGAACTTGTTTTGCAATTTTTGTGAGTTATTGGGGCATTGTGAGAAGTATTTCTATACATTTAACTGAATGAGGGAGTGCACATCAGATATGTACATGATTTGGGGGGAGAATGCTGCAACAGAAGGGGGTGGTTCACAATACAATAATCAAAGAGGCTTCACTCCAGGGAACAAAGGGAACTTTGGAAGAGGCCGAGGTAGAGGAAATTTTGGTAGAGGAGGAGGAGGAGGAACGATTATATGTTATAACTATATTCAACTTGGACACTTGGCCCATGAATATCCAAATCCGTGTATGATGTGCACATATTGCATAGCACTAGACCATACGACAGAATATTGTCCCCAATTAGTTGCAAAGTGGCAAGCCATAGGAAACCAGAACCTGAATCCAAGTCAGAATGTGCAAAAAATATCACTCGAAAGATGCAATGAAGGACCGATACTAGTAGTTATTATGCGTGAAGGAACTAGAACATAGGTTGATATGGAAAATGAAGGAAAGTAGAATGAACAATGGGTAAGGAAGTTAGCAGGGATTATTCCAGTCTTTGATCCTTAGCAAGAAAATGAGACATATCAAAGGGAAAGAAAAGAAGTACTCAGATAGGATTGGGGAGTGTCAACATATTCTGTGCCTCTGACAGAAGGTCGTGTTGTGTCAGAGAAATTGATTGGAAAGGTAAGCACACTAACAAAATTCCTGAAAATTTGTGTAGATCTAATGAAGGATGAAACTTCTTAACTACACTGTATAACATGATTTTTCATTGTACACGAGAAAGGGAAACTATCGCTTGTAAATACTTTACTGCAATGCCGCTTGTAAATACTTTGACACTCATGCAAAGAGTGAAGTATTTCATGGCATTTTCCTCAATGGATATGAGACTCAAAACATTTCATTTATTGTGTTGAAGAGGTATGGTAGATTCAACTTTCAACTATGATTTGACTGATATGAAAACACTGTAGTATCGACTTAATAAAGAGAAAGCCTCACAAATGTTGGTCAACCATTGCATTTGAGATGGATTTTTCTTATTTTATGCACCCTACATGATTATGTACAAACTTTACGATATTACAAATATTGTATCATTGTATGTATATCACAACCATGCTTTTGAATGGGTTTTGATATATGTATTCTTTATGAAACAATATAATACCCATTCTTTTAGCCCACTTTTGAAAACACAATAATGTAACATCATATAAATTATACTCCCAAATGGGACATTATATGAATATATAGTGAATTCAATATTGTTTATAAAAATAATATAAGGTCCATACATATCCCAACTTTGGAGTTTATAAGATACATAACTCTTTTGTTCATGAAATTCTATGCAAGAAAACCATATTATTTGTAATTTAAATGCCAGGCCACCTATCTCTTTACTTGCATATTTATATATGTGCCATGTAATTCAATTGATCTCCATGTTAAGCAACTAGCATAACATGATTTTATTAGGAAAGCCTCCCCTTCTCTTGTTTTGTTTATTGAAAGTATCTCAAAGAGAGAAAAATGACAAAGATGTTTGCAGGTAAAGGTGAGGTCAAATGTAAATATAACTACAACTTCGCAAAAATTTGTGAAATACAATCATGATGATGACTTGAGAATCAATAGGAACCATGTGCCATATCTACACTCAAAGTCCTCCAGAGATACCCAACACAATTAAAATCTTTTTTATTTGCGATAGACAAGGTTGATCCCTCAGAGTCAAGCTTTATTACCTTTGATTCCGACCAGGTTCATCATCATCTTCCCTTCAAATCACTTTCTAGATAAATGTGAGAACGATGGGAAAAAATATCCTTCACACTATGATTGATGAAGGAGCCTCAAATTGCATTATGTTCATGTCATGTTGGAAATCCATTGGCTCTCCAAAGGTTGATACATTTGTGACCATATTGAAATCATTTGACATCCATATGTTCCAACCCCATTGGATTATCATCACATTTCCCATCGAGTTAGGTGGTAATATTTTTTCTGTTTCCGTGGAGGTAGTCGACTCACCTATTGATAACAATATATTACTTGGGCATACTTGGTTCTACGATATTACCGAGGTCTTATGTTTTCCTCACCTAGGGAAAATCATCATTATCGATCAACTTCATTTTTCACTCCAGATGTTGGAAACAATGTGGGTTCTAACATACCATTTGTTGGTAATTCCCATAGTTATTACATGAGTGTTGTTGCAGGGATGCTCAAAGACTCTTCTCTCATGGGAACATTCCCTCTTCCCCCCCCATCTCTTACTCTGAATATTTCTATAGTTAATATGATCTCTTCATTTACTAGTGGATCCCTTGGGTATTTTGTTCCTTGGGTGGTACCTCATCCACAAGACGTTGAATCGTATGAATATTTCATGCCGCTCACTGTAGTTGAGATTTCCTCCCTGATGATCTCGCTAGCATCAACTGATACGAGGAAACACATCTATCCTCATATGGAGTGTGATAAACATACTTCGTCTGCATGGGTGGTTGACTCTCTGAGTGCACATGATTTCCTCGATACTAAGTTTCCTTCAGATAAGGCCATCCTAGATGTCATGGATTCCATTTTTGAGCCCAAGGATGAGGTGATGCATTGATCATATTTTCCTGATTCATAACTGACAAGAGTTACCATGATGAGTCTTGATCGGAGACTAGGGGAATTTGTTGGGGCATCCAATAGACTTCCTGGTCTTGTCCCTTTTCCACCTTGGATTTATTTCTCAGAACTTGACACCAATTTCTCCGCTCTCCATTCCTATAATTTTTTTTTTGTACCTTATTCACGTCTTGATGGGCATCATCAAGGATCTATCCTAGTTCATGAGACTACTCTTGATGAGTATCTTCGTATGAAAAAATAATTTTATAAGTGGAATGGCCCTGACATGGCAATCCATATGATGCCAATGTTGGTTCATGAGTTCATCGAATATGAAAAAGATCCTTGGCTTGCGCCTAGCAATGGGATCTACTTGGCGTAAAGCATCAATATGCATAGTGCCTTGTACATATGTGTGTTATGTGAGTGATTTTTGTTTTGCATATATTATATCAAAAAAATTTCAAAAAAAAATTCTTTTTTGAGATTTCACTACGCGTTTTGACCTTGGAATCTAGTTTATAAATGTTAGGGAATTTATTTTTATGAAGCTAGTGACTTCCATTGAACTTGAGGTACATGTTCCCTGAACTAGGATATAAGGATATGTTTTCCTCTATGATACCATATTGCATTATTAACCTCTCATTTTGTCGTCATAATTCCTTAGGTTCGAATTCGTTAGGTTATGAAATTATCCACTCCATTTTTGCATGTCATAACTTATATGGTATTTTCTATCCTCCATGGGAACCCTAGTTAGCACCCATATTTCGATTCGGTGCCCATGCAGCGATTTTTCATGGGCCCGGGAAACCTCTTATAGCCCTGACATGACTTGATTTTGAGACTCATTTTCATCTCTTCATCTATATTATGGAAATATCCCAAGGGGGTTCTCATATTTTTATGTTTCTTTGTGGTTTCTTATGCATTTGTTGCTTGCATCATGGATCCTGCCACTACGATGTTATTTACCTAGATATGCTTACCGTTATTGCAGTATCCCTTGAACATCCTCCTCTTGAATTATTTGGACACTGTTTTTCATCCATCTACCCATGGATAGAACAATTGCTAAGAGTGGATCTCACTTTCCAGTACCATTTGCATTCATTTTGCTTAGGTTGGTTCCATGTGCTTGGAACATAAGAACATGTTGTTAAGCCATTCGTTCTCTCTAAACAAGCTAACTTTTATCCCTTTTTCGTGCTTGTTAAACCATGAAAAAGACACTTGATGAGTTCACTTTTAACTCTTTTTCATGCTTGCTAAAACACAAAAAGATAACTTTTTGAGTAAATGTTTACCTCTTTTTGAGACTCGTAAAAAGACGCGTTTCCAAGTAAACTTTTACCTCTTTTTAGGACTCATAAAAGGACACAAAAAATACACCTCATGTGTATACTTTAACTCTTTTTATATATTGTTAAAATTGAACAAAAAAGATACTATCAAGCACACTTTTATCTATCTTTCACGCTTGTTAAACCATGAAGGAGACACTAAAAAAAATAATAATAAAAGAGGGTTTTTTTTTTACCATTGATATATTCACAAAATGGAAATGTTAGCCGAGCTTCCTTGAATATGGAACCTATTTGCATCATTATATTATAGTTTGGTTTTAGCTTGCCTAGAATCCATCCCAGTAATATGAGTCACAGATACGCCTCCAGTTGGTTACTCTTCCAGTCATCATGGACAATGCTTCAATGCCTCCTACGTTGTTGCACTATATTTATCTATCTCTTGAGTCTTGCTGCCAAGTCACAATTTTGTTGTGATATCTGTTCAAGGGAAGATCAAGACTAAGTTGGCCATCTGCTATTTTGTTGACTTTCTAAGTCAACTATCCTAGTTTCAGTTGTATTGGGTGTTTCTCTCTCTTCACATCATCCCTCGGTGTATGTTTTGTGTCAATTTATGGGGAATAAATTAAGGCCCTCCTTCAGTGGATCGCTTCCTATCGACTTCAACACATTATCTAGGAGAGGGATATGGAAACTGACTAGTACCTTCGAACTTGCAGTCCTTAGTGGTAGGCCTCCTCACAATCAACAATTGGTTTACGTAATTGACTCTTGATCGATTGATTCTAAGAGTGTTCAAAATAATCTCCTCTATTCACACTCGCTATATTGTACTAGTTACATTGGGTTCCATTTTCATCATTGGTGGGTCCCCTTGCATATTTTAACGGTATACCTCAAGAACCAGTAATAAAATGATTTCTACCATGCTTGACATCAACTCCTCTATTTTAATGTTGTATAATTGTACCATTAGGGTTTGGTATGAAGACCTTGTATTTGGGTCCACATCCTTCCTTCACATCACCCCTCCCAATTTTCAATGGAGTATATCTCTTTATATGAGTACTTTGAAGACTTCAAGGGAATTCTCTTCAATGCTCATTATCTTCTTTATGTATATGTTGTGACATAGATACACATTGTACTTTGTCGTGGATATGATCTCATTGATGACATGTATCCATTGTGTATTCTTTTGTGGCCATGGTCTTGCGTTTCAAGTCATGGATCCACAAGGTATTTTTTGGCAACAATGCTTTGATACTCTTTAGAGTCTGGGTATGTCTACCTTGGCGATGGTCTATATATGTATTTATCCTTAGTCTTTTATTGGAGGTACTCTTCGACCTCTAGACCTATTTTGTCTCTCCTCACGTTGTATGGCATTGATACCATTTTGTTTTGATGTGTTTCTGTCATCGATTCCTTTCTTTACCTCATGCATTAGGGGACATATGTTATATACACCCTACAGTGTCAGGAGGAACAAAAAAAAATATGTTAGTTGAAACACAACCTTAAGATTCAATCAATTTTTAAAGAGTGTCACTAGTCATACATGGAAAAAAGTGACATGTTGCTAGTCATATATAGTGCAAACCATGACTAGTCACTATTCATCTATAGTGCAACCCATGAATAGTCATTAGTCATCTATAGTGCAACCTATGAAACCCTTAGTAACCTTCTAGATTCATAGAATTTCAAAGAGGAAAATGAGGGATGAGTTGGTTCTTTGTGGCATGAGCCTTGGAAATCACATCATTTGAGTCTCCATTGGTCTCTATAAGATATTGAAGCTCTCCCAAGCCTCTTCCAAGTCTCTATGTAAATAAGGCCAATCTTGAGCATGAGGGAAGAAAAATCATTTGCAGATATATGCTACCAAAATATAGAGGTGCTTCTCCATATACATCAGTTGCAACAAGGTTTCCTAGCTTAGTTGAAGAAGCTAAGGATGAGAAATGAGCAGGGGGAAACTAGAAGTGCATCTACACCTTGAGGTAGTGACATTGATGTACTTATTTCATTTTTGTTAATAGATCATTGCCTTTCCCCCATGAATGTTTGTATTCTTTATGAAAATGTTTATATATGGTCACATAACGAATAAATCATGATAGATCTAGTGGATTTGAATTTCCTAACACTAGAAGAATAATAGATCAGTCGTTATTTGTCTCCTTGTGTGCATGAAGCAGATCACATGAGCTGGATATCAATAGCTGCACCATCCAGAAACACAAGGAAAATTGTTGGTCGAAAGGTATGTTCATCACCCTTATTGGTTAAAAGGAAACATATTTTCTTGAATTTAGAGGAAACCATAAGAATTCTATCCCAATGTTTGTCTTGGATCAATAGGCAGATCCTAGGGAGATCTTGTTAGTCAATTGGTGATATTTTATCTATAACACTTTACCCTATAAATGTTTATGTAAAAATTGAATGAAGTAATTTATAGATCATAATTCATCCTTCAAACATAACACGCGTGAAAAATCAAGTATTTAAGTAATCTCATTAGTAGTTGGGATTGCAAAAAATTAGGGTAAGGTAGGGATCGACAAGGTAAGATTTAGTCATCTATAGGTAAGAAATTTCAACCTAACTTATGTCGTTTCTATCCATCTTGTTAGTCATTTCCAGAATAAATAAATATTTTACAATAGAAGATTTTATTTTATCATGGATGTATTATTGTTACTTAGGTAACAATACCATTTCGAACTCAACATACAAACTTGTTTGATCATCATACATGTATGTAGGAATGTGAATTAATATTGAAATGAAAATCACATGTGCAAGGATATCTTCATGTGTTAAATGGGATCACATATTGGGTTTCAAATTGACTATTTCCAACACACTAATTGACTGTAGTATGGATAGAATTTCATGGAACAAATAGACAAAACACCTCTAGGAATGAACTAAATCGAACACAAGGTCAATGTAATATATTTGTAATCTTCAAGAACCAATCAATGTGTTAGCACATAACATTGATCATGTTATCCAAGGATTATTTCATACCATAAAATAAAAACCTCCTCGAAGTGTGCAAGATATATTTGAGTTGGCGTTGTGAACTAGCGCTACGAACTAGTTAAGGAAGAGGGTTGGAGGTTAGGCAACTTACAGGCATCTGAGTGAAAATCTGAAATTACCAACATCAACCTCATAGCCATCAGGTACTCCATGAGATTTTTTGTCTTGTTTGGAGGTCAGGAAGGGTTTTTCTACTTGATTTTTCTTTGGTGCTACGAAATGGCTCAGGAGCTACAAATTTAGATAGGCGCTACAAAATGTGTTGCGGAAACTCTGTTCTAGGACTGTTGAACTGGTATTTTTGACTAGCTGACTTCTAGGGGGATTTCCAGGTGAACTAGGATGAATTTTAAAAATCCAAAGGAGGTTATTGTCAATAACAGACCTAATAACATTAACCTATTTATTTTTTTACACAGGTGTCATGGATTTGGAGATTCGAAGGAATCTTTGAGCCCTATTTTCATAATTTTGCCTCCTGAAAAGCAAGAAATCTATTAAAACGTGTCATTCTCTGTTTGCAACTATTTCTATTTTTGGAAAGGGGTTGGAGTTCGAATTGGTGAGCTATAAAGGAACTATAGTGCTATATATTTCATGGTACAAGAGTAGAGTGGGGTTAGAATGAGCTAAGAAAGGGATTTAGGAGCATAAATGACTATATATGTCAGTTTGTAAGACGAAGGGGCATGTTGTTGTAATAGAGTATGTTATTGAAGATTCATATAAGTTGTTTCATCAGATTTATCCTCTTTTTTATCTGTTCTATTCTTCATCTTGTTTGAATGTATTGCAGATTTTAAGGATTAAAATATGTCTTTGATTGATGGATTCTTGAAGCAACAGAAGATCTGTTGTAAAATTGCCTATATATTATTGTTTACTGTTCAAGCACATTTAAATTCTCTTTGCAGAGAGGATATTTTCTTAGTGAATATTCATCTTTATGTTAAATACTTTATTCTTCTCTTCATCATTAAACAAATCCTTTGTCTGATAGGAAGCTTACATGCCTTCAATGAGCAGGGTGTTTATGACTCCATTTCCCAATGGTCCATCACTAATCTGTAGTGATATATTTTGTCTTTTCCTTTCTTTCAACTCTTTCTAATCCCCAATTTTAAAACCCAATATAAATAAAGTTGTATGTTACCAAGATTACTCCCATTTGCATTATGGGGGTGACTCTTGGAGTGCTAACATAATGCACTATGAGTGATGATATAAATTGATGATGAATTCTATATCAAAAACACATATATACAACAACCTATTATCTGTGTATGATATTAATGAACTCAAAGAGAAAATACAATAGTTCTCCCATCACCCTTATCACATGCAACAACTACAGGGAAGATAAAATCTAATATTTTCAAGAAGGAAAAGAACCCATCATGGCCAACACTCCAAACCCCCAAGGGGAAAAGTATACCATGATAACCTATATCAAACCATACCATGTCCATAACAAAGAAAAAAATTCATTCATAATAACAATATGCTCCAAACCTTCATCATAACATATCTATAAATGGTCTCAATGAGGTGGATTTAATAGCAAGGTAAACCTATTAGCATGCATGTCTAAATGGGAATGTTTTGGATTATTTTAGGCACAACAACAAGAGAGAAAATAATATAATTTAATCACATTCTACCCCCAAAAATAGTAGTGGGAAACAAAATGATTTAAGGATATAAAAAATAATCTTGGCAATTCATATTACCACAAAAGACAAACTAGGAAATATGGCCATAATATCATAAGCAAAAGGATGAACTGCCATCTTGGATGTGGTATCATTCTGTAGTAGGGAAAAGTGCCAAGCTGGCCATGACTATTCTTAGTCAAATAAATATTGAATTAAGGGAAATTGAGGGCATGAGTCTAATGCCGAAGGGGAAAAAAAATTAGGTTATGACAAAGAAGAAACCAAGCAAGGTTTGGAAGCATATTCATGAAATCCCAACACACCATTATTCAAGCAATACATACAAAGACAACGGAAAATTGAGCATTGTTTTAACGACCTAAGGGTTACCTTCTCTTTATTATTTTCCAAATTGTATGGTTGAGCCTTTTCCATGGTATCTTTGCTTCACTACTTTTTCTTTTTCATTCATCAACCTAAACCCCTTCTAACAAATCAATTTACTCAAGTATCTATGGCAACAAACTATAAATTCAAATGGTATTCTAAGGGTTAGCTCTATCTCAGCTATAGATCTAGGCTTGAACATATGACTTGAAATTCACGTTCCCTCTCACCAAATTTTCCTGCATTCAGAATGATAAATTGGGTATTATCATATGCAAGACAAAGATTGATGTTACAATATCATGAAATATTGAATTTAACACTAATAAGATGCAATGTACAAGGATAAAACAAGCCATGAAATGGAGTGGAGGCCAGTAATGATTCAAGGGTTTTCCCCCTTTACACTTTGACCCTTGGATGCATATCGATAGTGATGATTTAGTCTCATATTTCAAACCTCCCTTGCTAATGTTTAGCTATTGCTAATTCACCATTGATTTGTTTTCTTCCCCATATTTCTATTGTTATTGTAATATCCCCTAGTTTTAATCCCCACTAATTATAATGTAATTGTGTAAATGCGAATTAGGATGGTAAGCCAATATGTTTTAGGAGGGATATATCATATGAATTCATATGGTGAAGGGATGAGATATGTATTTTATACATTGAAACGATAAATAAAAATACTAATCAGTGGTTGTGATACAAGAGGGACGGTAATGATGGGGGGATATGATTCCACAAGAGAGGGGGCCAAAGGGGGGTCTAAGGGGTTACCCATTTTATAAAATTATTATTTTGTATGAACCTTCTAATTTATTTTTAAGTGTATCAAATCCCCAATAATTAAATTGATGTAAGAGTGGTAGGTGGTGTTGTAACCTAGGTCTGCATCCCATGCCTCTCCTCTCTTTTTCCCTATGCCTTCATAAATTTTCCTTTTTCTGGTGGTTAAGTTAGTTTCCCACTATTGAGTGTCTTGGCCCTTATTCATTTTTGAGTCTTTGCGCATTTCTGTTTTTGTTTTTATGAAAGGATAAAATACATGTCATATTTGTTTCAGAATGCTTGTCATCACGTGCACCATTGATTGAGCTCACTGCAGGTCTGCCAAGCCTTTTCTATGCGTAGGAAATGCCCATGCACACAACGCAACAATCTAGAGCAGCAAATTTCAGGCTCAGACTGTGGGAACATATAGGTAAACTTTCAATGGTAAATAACCACCAAGAAATTCATAGATCAACGACTCTCGTCCATTTGGGTTCCAGAATCACGCGGGTTTTAATATCAAGTTCGAAGTACTGAGTTGTCGAATAACCGAATGCTGAAGACCCAAAGACCTGAAGTCCCGAGAACCTAACATGTCGCTTCAGCGATTTTCCTTTAGGATTTCTCTGAGATTAACATTCATAAACTCCCAAAGTCTCGAAGCCTGGATTTTCGAAGAGAATCTGGACCGTTCATCGGTCATGACACACGACAACAGATCATTCACTTCGGGGATTTTCCTCCAAGATATTTTCAGGTTTCACATTCAAAAGTCTCGAAGAGCCAAAGACCCAAAGTCCCAAAGTAAATCAGGACCACCCATCAGAGGAGACACGTGAAAGAAGATCAACCACTTCAGCGGTTTTCCTCCGAGAGATCTTCACACTTAACATTTTGAAACTCCCAGAGTGTCGAAGCACATGGAAACCAACAGTTGAGACACATGGCACACTCATGAGGCAGGACACGTGACATTCATATCAAGTCATTTTGTTGTGTAATTAGCCCATTTCCACATGACATGTGTCACCGTTCTTTCCAAGACAGCTCAGTAGCTGTGATATCATACAACATCAGACCGCCACATCACTTCAATGATTTTCCTTTGGGAGATCTTCACGCTTGACATTTGAAACTCCCGAAGCCTGAAATTCCGAAGTGAATCTGGACCGTTCATCCATCATGACATGTGGTGACAAATCATTCACTTCAGATATTTTCCTCCGGGAGATGTTTCATGTTTCACATTCAAAACAGCTGAAGTTCGAAAGTCCGAAGTCAATCTGGACCATTGATCCCATGTCAATGAGAACCGTCGATCATTGCAGCAGGTAAATGTCACCCATATCTCAGATCATAATCAGATCGATGGCTATAGTTCATTGCAGGGATGCAAACTTCCCGGACGTTAATTTTCCAGAGCGGTCCCACAATTTAAACCATGGTTTTGTTGGAAGGGTACGTGGCAACTTGTGAGGGGTTGCGGGCCCAAAGTCGGTCTGGATCCAAATCACCCTCAACATCTCTCACAATCATGTGCTTGAATGACATCATATCATCGCGTCACCTCACGTCATCTCCCCTCATCCCACTCACTACTCTCACTCCTCTCACCACCTGACACTTGTCCTCCATTAAAACCCATGATGATCTCCATCGATGGTGGCCCACCTCTCTAGATCAATGGTCCTTGTTGCATTTGGGACCCCTCCGACCATTCTACCTTTAACGGTGGGGGGGGGGGGGTTGAGAAAGTGGTTTTCCCACTGCAGGACCTACCTAACGTGGCGGCTCCTCAAGAACTCAGACCCCCCCTCTCTAATCTTCTTACCGCCCTGTTGGCCCTTGACCAAGTTTTGAAGGATCTGGTCAAGTTTGACCTATTTTCGGACTTCGACAACCTGTTGAAGGAGGAGCACAAAACGAAGAAGAGATCACAGAACTCAGCCCCTTTTTTGGGTCCTTTTTGGGTTTTTTGGATTATGTAATGGGCATGGGATGTCAACCCATGGGTTTACCCATGTTTAGGCCTATTTCATAATGTATAAATAGATGTCTAGGATATGTAAGAGAGAAGAAAGGGATCTATGTGATGTGAGGCTGATAAGCTAAGTTCTAAGTGCAAGTATGGTTTGTAGATGCTCTGTGCATATTGGGAGAGACTCTCAAAGCTAGGTGCAAGGTATTGTAATAGGCTATGAAGGGATTTGTGCTATAATGCAAGGAAGGAGGATCTAGCGAGGTGCGTAGATCTCCCATCCTAGGAGAAGTAGGGTTTTGAGGCTCTGTGATTGTAACTGATTGATTGAAGACAATAAAGAAGAAGAGTTGGTGGACGTAGCCCCAGGGTGGGGGTGAACCACGTAAACATTATGTTTTACGCTTTGTGCTTGTCTTGATGTGTTTATAACCTCTCTTTCTAAGTTCTTTGATATAGATAGATAAATATGATGATGCTTTTTGCTAATGATGTTTAAGAATGTTAGATTTTACCTATATGAAGGTGCTTAGTGCTTGATCTACTGGATATAACCTGCCTGTTTATGATAAAGTTCTTAAATACATCAGATTTGAGTGAATGATGTGATGCTTTGTTCTATCTGCACAATAGTTATTGGTTGAATATTGATGAACTATTGATGCTAAAGTGCTCTATTAAGTATTATAATCATAGATATGTGTCCCAGCTAAGGTTGCAGACACTTGAGTCCTGCAACCACCCCTGCCTCTACCTCAAGTGAGATTTCATCTGCTTCACAGGTGTTGCCGAAAGGGTTGGTAGTTAGGGTTTTGTTGGTGCGTTGTTGTAGCATTGAACCCTGGGTATGCCCTTGTGCCAACAAATGGTTCCATTGTTGGGACCTGAAACTGTGATTGCTGTGAACTGAAGAGAAGTTATGTGCGCAGATCTACTGCTGAAGTGTGTAGTATCGGATCTGAAACTGGGATTGCTAGGAATTGAAGAGAAAGCTTTGTGCGTAGATCTACTGCTGAAGTGTGCAGTATTGGACCTGAAACTATGATTGCTGGGAACTAAGAAAGAAGAAGCTTTGTGCAAAGATTTGACCTGAGATTGTGAAAGATCTGTGCGTAGATCTATTGTCCCGATACACAACATTCTACTTGACCTGAGGAGATCTATACCAAGAAAAGAGGTCAGATATGAAGAAAATAGGTAAGATCTGTAATCTTTGTGCTCTGATACAAGTAAGAATAGTGAAAGATATAGATCTGAAGGCTTTGTTCTTTGTAGAAGTAATATT
>JASDQU010100072.1:146182-161388 GCA_032191745.1 Picea mariana | reverse complement strand
AACTCTGTAGATTAGGTTTTTAGACAATCGACCTAGGTTAAAATCTTAAAAACATCCTGCACAGTAACTATTAATTGACCGAGATCAGCAAGCTATCAATTGACGATTAGTTCTGATGATGAATCTCGATTCGGATTCGAAATGTCGATGACAAAAATGACACCAACTGTGGATTATCCGGCAAACAACTTCGAAAATACTCACCACAGAAATCTAAAAACATAATATACTTTATTTGTGAAATATTGTATATGTTTTTACTATGATAAGTAAAAGAGTTTGATAATTAAGAAAAAAATGATTACTATGCCTAATATTTTCTGTTGCTAATTTAATTTTGTCATTAATTTCATGAAACTATAATTTAATATAAATATATTTAAAAGATGAGAATACCATATTATACTCTAAAGATCATTTATGACCACATTTGTTATTGTTGAAAGATGTAACTATTGAAAGGTATAGATGATGCGAACCATGCAAATTTCATATGATTGCTACTTTTATTTTTACATATATTAAAAGAATATTAGACTCCCTTTATGTATTGAAAGGTATAGATGATGTGAATCATGCAAATTTCATATGATTGCTACTTTTTATATATTAAAAGAATATTAGACTCCCTTTATGTGTAAAAAAGTATAGTGTGTTTTATACCATTAGTAAATACAATGAATATCATTAGTAAATACAATGAATATAATTTAGTGGGATTAGAGTGTTTTATTTTTATAGTGGATATAATTATCTATCAAGTTCATCTAATAAAACATAATAACTAGATATTTGATAGGTATTGATTTTAAACAATATTAATGTTAAAATTTAATAACTATGTAGGTTATACTTTAAGAAAAATATTAGCAACGGTTATTAAGCTACTAATTTATGAATTAATGGAATATGATACACATTTCGAATTCATTTTGCAATCTTAAAATCCAATTTTTGTATTTTGGAATCCAACATCCATATTTTCAAAATTTAGTTTTGCACTTTTAAACTTTGATATTGCATTTTTCAATTCCAATATTTACATTTTTTGAATTTGATTTCACACTTTTTGAATTTGATATTCACAATTTTGGACTTTGATTTCATAATTTGGAGACATCATTTTTGACATATCTCCGGAGGGGCTTAGATTGAAATTAATCCAAATTTAGTCAAATTGGTATTTATTTTTTAGATTTTAGGAGTCTCGATAAGGATATTAGACTAAATAAACACTGCATTCTCGTGCCACTGTTCATAAAAGGTTATTCCATGCTAGTGCGATCGTAGACTTATAAAATAAACATAAACTACTAATTTTGTATAAAATAAAAATAGGTTGAGGGATTAGTAATTAACATGAATTTTCAATCATTTCAACATGACAAGTTGCCCATCCATGTGTAAAAACCTAAGCAATTCCCAAGTGATGTTGATAATTATGACCAACAAGGGAGTTAGATCAATATTTGAAGCAAGGGTATTAGAAAGAACATGAGAAGAGGCATTGGTAGTACTAGATACAATAGTCATCAAGGATAGCATTAGGTGCAAGAGTAGAGAGACCAATATCAAGAGTAACAATAGAGACACAAACAATAGATGCTAGTGTGCTACTCCTAATGCTTGTGGCATCCTGTCTCAACAATTGCTATAAAAAATAAATTTTATGTTAGGTATAATTAATCAAAATTAAGAAATTGCATACATTCAAGCAATTGAGTTCATATAATTTCAAAATTTTATACATTGAACTGATTGATCCTCAAAAGTAAGCATTATTTTCTTTTGATGCTTTCTTCAAAGATATCTACATCAAACTTGATAGTTCTTGTGTCCATTTTTTTAACTTGTTTTTTGATAGTTGTGCGAGGGTCAAGTTAATCATAAATGTCATAATCATCACCATGATGAAGCAATTTGGAAACCTACAAACAACTAGTATTTAATATGGATTAGAACAATGAAAATAATTTATAAAAAAAACATATGAAAGTTATATTACATTACCTTCCTACATCAATTGTTTTTTCATGATAAACCTACAACATAAACACTGGAATGTTAATTAGATAAAATATCAAAAATACATAACTAACTAAAATCATATTAAACCATAATACTTGGTAAATAAGGACTAAAAATTGTAAAACATAATTACCTCTTTCCTTAATTTAATTCAAATCGTAATAGATCAACATGTCATTTTGCAAAGACTTTCCTAGAATACCATGGTCATGACTCATAACTTGCCTAGAATACCATGGCCATATTACCATGTCAAACACTTTCCTAGAAAACTTTCTAAATAGGGAAGAGATTGGTGCAAGTATAGGAATTTCCAATTATGATAGCATGACATTAAGTTTTGACAAAGTATGTTTTAACATTAATTTCATTTTCAAAATAATTTGGAAAACATTTTATTTACTTGATGTATATTCACTTGCAACAAACCAATTTTCAATATGGGGCAACTTTCAACATAACATAACTTTCTACTTTTCAAATTTCAACAGATATAAGTTTAAACACTTGTATTTGATATAACGTTTAATGCAAATTCATGCACAAATCATCACCATTGAAACATCCTAAACATCATCATTGAAACACATATAATCAGTTTCCTCACATGTGCACCCTAGTGGCCAAGATTCTTCATAATGTGGCATCAGTTCAAAATGTGCATCTTCAAAAGTTAAATTGATGCCACAATCATACATTGGGATGGGTTTGGCATTCATGGATGTGTCACCACTTTCCATGTAATGGAACATGATGATTGTGTTGTTTCTTTGGGTTGAATAGTTAGATTCAAATGATGCCATAGGGTACTTGTAGTTCTCTTAGTCATAATAATTGCTATTCTAAGCATGCTCTTTTAGTTGGATACATGAAAATAAGTTTCATGGAGGATAATAATAATTTCATTAGTGGAATTGAAAATTCCAATGATGACAAATGTACTGGTTCATGGGATATTCAAAATCATGTCTACAATTCTACTGGTTTTATTTTCCCATTGGCCATGGTTGATGACAATAATGAGGAGATGGGTTGAATCAACATAAATATGAAAATTAGTGTAATCTGCATAATAGGAACTTGATGGGAATTCATTCATGATGAATTGGAATATTTATGTCTTTTCTTCTATAATGTTGAAAAATGTTTGCAAATATCGCATGATGTGTTGAATTTGATCCTAGTCTGGTGGAATCATTGAGGTGGGAGCCATTTATTTAGTGAGACAATAAAATACAACAATTTCACCCATTCAACTATCGAGATACACAAAAATCTCAAATGAACCACACACTATCTTAGATACTCAAATGAACAAAAACCAACCTAAATGCTCGAATAAACCTACAACATAAACACCATTATGTTAATTAGATAAAATATGTATAAGATGAAATGATTGCAAATCATATTCAAACACAATTAGTAATAAAAAATATAAAATTTAAAACATAATTTCCTCTTTCCTCAGAGCTATTCAAATTGTAATCGATCAACAAATCCCGTGTTGCAATGATTCGTTTTATTGCACAAACCACAACTTCATTTCAATCACGCCTTGAAAAAATATAATTGGGTAGCTTGCTTGTGCTTCCAGGATGTGAAATGTTTATAAACCCTACAACATTTCCATAAACGTTTGGCCTTCTATAAATACACATATATTTTCCTTTACTTTGATTGATTTCTTTCATTTGGTTATAATTTGCACAAATTCCACATCTCTGCATACTCAATAGATATTAGGCCAGCCATATCTAATATTTGTATTTGTATGTTGGACCAACATAATCAATTAGTTCAACTTCATTGTTGTATGGAACATTTACACCATCCATAGAAAAGATCCCAACCCATGTAAATTAGTTGGATTTGTATATGAAAGTAAGATTACATTCTTGTCTTGTCTTACTTTTAGTTTACAATGTAAACTTGACTTGTTGGGTAAGTGGTGCTTTCTTGTTTATGATGTTTTATAATTTCTACAAGGTCCCAATTGTTGATGCTTGATATGAATAACTCAAACACAACAATGAATGATGACTCCACTAGGGAAACTCATGAATGACTTAATCTAGACCTTGATTCCACAAATTTTGTCTTGAAGAGGTGAATAAAGTGCTTCCAACCAAGGATGGAATGCTTGAGTAGTGAATTGAACCATTGAACAAATTTCACATAGAGTGTGCAATGAAAAACACATGTCATAAGCGGAGGATCATAAAGTTATTTGGAAAAACAATAGTCCATGAAGGTTTTGATGTTTTTATCTAGATCCTCATGGGGATCACCTTTGAATTGTTGTAGATAATCTGCTAGACACTATACTTCTTGACAATAGTCTAGAAAGCCTAGGGTGTCACAAGGTATTACCACTAGCCACCACACATCTATCACGACTGCCCATTGACAAGAAGCCACATGAGGTAAAGCTCATTCCTAGCGCAAGATTATCTCTAAGGATAACAAAGACTTGGTTTTTTAGAATAGATAGGAAAAATTAATTAAACAAATGACCTCCTCCCTAGTATGGTTATCATTTACCGTTGTTCTTGATTTGTTACATCGAGTTACCAAGATCATTAAGATCATTATGTTGATGCTTAATGTGAACAAATCAAGCACACACGTTAAACACCCTTTTAGGGATCTCAAGGGAAAAAGGGGATAGAAGCCCGACTTGCTAAAGCCCTAAACTCACTAACTACATTGTTAGGTTTATTAGTTAACCGACTTAGTAGAGGCATTCCACTTAGGGGTTCTAATCATCTATTTATGTGTGTGTTAATGTAAAACATGTAAATTTTTTAATAGTTAATTTCATAAATGTTCTATTGGTGGGTAGATTTATTCCTAAACATGTATGCAAGATTATTGTGAATGTTGATCTAAACTAATAAATGCAAAAAGAATGTTAAATAAACTATTAAAAATAATTGTAAATCAAATATGGTAATGTTAATTTTTTAAATCTGAAAAGAAACAAGCTATAAAATGTTATACCAATTATGCTAGAAACCAATTAACACCGAGTTCTAAAGTCAATAAATCCACAAAATTGATCCATGAACTAACACAATGTAAATTTATAATGAGTCCTCTTAAAATCATAAAACATCATGCATATATACATAAGTTAAGTCAAATAAACAACAAACCAAACAACTACAAAACTAAAATCAAATTTATTACTCAAGACTATATATAACTAGAGAAACCCCAATATTCCTAGCAACTAGTTCATCTTCCTCTCAACAAGATGTTTTTGAAACCATATGTTGTTCACAACAAATTAAAATCTAAACCAGGTTAATCCCTAGATAGCGTGAAGTCTTTGCCAACTCCATTTATGTTGATGCTTAATGTGAACAAATCAATCACAATAATTAAAAACACCCTTGCAAGGTTAAAGAATAAAGATGGAAACTTGAGTAGTGCTTAAATCCATAAACTCATTAATTATGGTCTTATGTTTCTTAGTTAACTGAGTTAGCGGATCTGTTTCCCCTAAGGGTAATAGTCCTCTAGTTTTGTGTGCACATTGATTTTAAAATGTTCCTTGTGTTAATGGTTAATCATTGTTAAATTTTCTATTAGTATGCAAATTTGATCCTAAACTACTATTCAAGGATATTTCAAATATTGATCTAAAATAATAATTGCAAGAGAGCATTAAGGTAGTTTTTATTGAATGTAAGCTAGATTTGAGCATGTCAACTTTTTGATTGATATTAGCTGGAAACAAAACAAGCTTGTAAATGGTACCAAAATACATTTAACTTGATAACAAGACAAGCTTGTAAATGGTACCAAACTACATTTAACTTGCTATATGTTGGGAAGCCAATTAGCCTTGATATTTAAAGTTAACAAATCTATAGAATTAATTCATGAACCAATAGAACATAAATGTATAATAATTTCTATAAACTCAAGCAAACCATGCATATATACAACAATTAACTAAAATAAATAGATAATACAAATAGTTAATAGAACTATAATTAGATAATTAATTTTTGTGTTAATTCTATAGTTTGAATCACATAATTCTAATCAACATTTATTATCCTATCATTTTGAAATTGAAAACATGAATAGAAAGAAGGTCATGCCATCGACCATATATAAATTTATGAAATACATAAACAAATATGTTTAACTATCAACTACTGTCCACTTGCATTGACTAGCCATACAAGCTTCAAAATTAAACATAGTCCTGAGAAAAACATATAGAAGAACCACCAAATTGCACTGTCTAGCTATCCAACATATATACTATTGCTGGTGAGTAAAAAATATATATCAAAACATCCATATATTAACTACAAAAATTCACATGGAATAATTTTCTTGTGATAAATATATTGTTGCATAACCTTGTTAATTTGAATTGTAGTTTCATCATCTATTAGGATTGGGATAAATTCCAGAAGCTCATCCAATGATGTGATAGTGGGGTGTCCTTCAACAACTGATAGGGCCAACTTTATGTTATAGTCTTAATTTCCACCTTACAATGTCAGGAGGAACATAGCAGAAGATGACAGTTAAAAAAAAACCTTCAACTCAAGATTCAGTCAGTTTTTGAAGGGTGTCATTAGTCATACATGGACAACAAGAGACATGTTGCTCATTGTCCATGTATGACTAATGATATTTCATCTATAATGAAACCCACAACTAGTCACTAGTCATCTATAGTGCAACCCATGATACCCTCAATAACCTTCTAGATTTGTGGAGTTTCAAAGAAGAAAATAAGGGATGAGTTGGTTCTTCGTGACATGAGACTTGGAGATCACATCATTTGATTCTCCATTGGTCTCTAGAAGATATAGAAGCTCTGCCAAGCCTCTTACAAGAGTCTATATAAATAAGGCCAATCTTGAGCATGAGGGAAGAAGAACCATTTGCAGATATATGTTGCTAAAATACATAGGTACTTCTCCATCTACATAAGTTGCAATTAGGTTTCCTAGCTTGGTTGAGGAAGCTAAGGAGGAGCAAGGAGAAAGGGGAAAGGAGGAGTGCATTTACACCTTGAGGTAATGATATTGATACACTTCTTTCTTTTCAGTTAATGGATCATTGGTTTTCCTCCATGAATGTTTGTATTCTTTTTATGAATGTTTAGATATGGTCTCATAATGAATAGATCATGATAGATATAGTGGATTTGAATTTCCTAACATTCGAAGAATAATAGATTGGTAGTTTTTTGTCTCCGTGTGTGTGGGAAGTAGATTGCAAGAGATGGAGCTAAATATCAAGAGCTGCATCAAGTAGACATGAGAGGAAAATCGTCGGTCGAAAGGTATGTTCATCACCCTTCTTGGTTAAAACAAAACAATTTTTCTTGAATTCAGAGGAAACTGTTAGAAGTCTAGCCCATTGTATTTCTAGGATCAATAAACAGATCCTATGGAGATATTGTCAATGAATTGGTGAGATTTTATCCGTAAAAAACTGGCAACTCCATTGGGGAAGAATATTTGGTTCTTTTCTAGTTCAATTTCCCTTGCCTATTCACCTTTGTTTTTTGTTTATGAGTTTGTTTATCTTCCCTAGCACTCCCTTAGAGAGTAGACCTATCAGATAGAGTGACAATGTTTTTGATTTCAGTACTACTGACCAACAACACCTTGCAGATGGTCACTTGTTGCAGGGTATATGGCCCATGACACCCCTTGTAGGCTTTAAAAAATTGCAAAATTTTCATTTTTTTGGTCAGATCTAGATGTGTCTGATATCAAGGATCTATATTTGATTTGTGTCTCTAGATCCTCTCTCTGTTTGATCCTCTTGATTGTTGCTTGTGTTTCCAAGTAGTTTTTAGTTTTTGAGTGTTCCTCTCATTTTATTTTGTGAATGTAAAGTGGACTCAAGGTTTTTCTTTGGGTGATTTCATTTCATCTTTTTGAGTTCTAGCATGGGTTTTCATTGTCCTATGTTTATCTCCATGGTCACTGTTTCCCCATTGTCAAATCATGACAGGGCACAATTTTTACAAATTTCATAAGTATCATTTGATCCGGATGGATTTCCGTGGCCTTCCACCTATTCCAACTAGCTCATTTTGGCAATTTTCCAGTTTGACAGTTTTTTCCTAGTTTTCGGGTCCCTGACTTCCAGGGCCATTTTGAGGCCCTAAACAACATTTTTAGGGCTCTCTATAGTCAAACTATAGATGGAGTCATATTTTGACAGAACCATGTGTATTCCTCAGATAGAATGGTGCAGACCTCCTACCCTCAGGCCGAGATCTACACAAGATCTTCTCTAAACCTCGACAAGGGTTAACTGAACCCCTTGTTTAAGCCCGCAAAAGGATTTCGGGTCTCGCGAGTTGGAAACTTCGAATACAATACCATAGTCCTTGGCAATAGCCGAAACACGAAATTGTGAATGGGCTTAAGGTGTAAGCCCCCTCTTCAGCCCCTTTTCCAATATGACCACAACCAAGCCTTAACGCAAGCACCTTTCACAACTCGCGAATTAGCAAGTTGGAGCGCCAACTTCTCGTGCTCTTCCCTTGAAAATACCCGAAACACGATCCCTCAATGAAGGTTGAATCCACCCAAAGCGACGGGCGCACGCCACCTGTCACCTCTGCTTTACTCTACTTACCGGGTGAGTTCTTGCCACCTGTCCACACAGACTTTCTGGCTTTCGCAACTTGAGTGAACAACCAACAATCACTCCTCTTCCTCTATGGATCCCTGACTTCGAAATCATACCCTCGACGATATCTACGGCTGTGTGCCTCCCTTGATCCAACGGTCCTGGCTGTATCGGGATTTCACAACCTAGGAGTTTGCAACTCTTGAGTCCAACCTTGAACTACTCCACTTCCCGGTCCCCAATATGGCGAATTCACATACAAGATCAAAGGTCCTCGTTGATCTAGATCTAATGGTCACTACTCCTCCTGATCTTATGGGCGTTTAAAGACTCTCAGTCTTAATCCATCCGCTGATCTATCAGATCCAATGGCCTACAAAACTTTGGCACTTCCTCCTAAAGCGATTCCACCGTCCAATTCAACTTCTCAAGGATTTCTGGCCAAATGATTTGGCGTCCTCCCTCCTGAACTTGACTTTTGTGAGATGATTTTGACCTTCGTCTCCCTTTGAACACTTCATAGTTTCTATCCCTTCTGATCTTTCGCTTACAAACTCAAGGCTTCCAAAAGGAACCCTGCACGCACTCCTTGCGGAAAATTTTCAAATAACCTCATGTTATTTGGGTCTTCTGACTCTATGCACTCTTTGCAGAAGATAATTCTTCAACTCCTCTATGAGTTTGAAGTAATTCATTCCCTTCTCCTAGCCTACGCACACTTTGCACGACTCTGTGCTCTACTAACACTCTTACCTGTAAAGACACAATTTGAATCTCCTCTGAGAGTTCTGAGATGAAACTCAGAGCCTGGTCAATGCACTCCTTGCGAACCCTCCACTGCACTCTTTGTAGGAGTTCTCAGAAAGAGAAACAACTGAAACTCATTCTCCCCTTATCCAGAATTCAAACATTCAACATAGAATTCTAGAGCACACACACACACATAACATTGAAGAAAAATGCATACAGAGAATGCAAACAAGCCTGCAACACACCATTTAACAGGTGGTTCCAACAACCATAACAAACACATAGATTGGAATCCGAGCTTTCTTCTATTAATTCCAGTGCTCCTGTACATGGCAAATAACAACTAAAATGCATAAAATTGCATAAAATTATCCGTTCTCCTCTATTCTTCTCTGCAACTCTACAACTTATGAATTATGAAATTATGTTACAATGATACAAGGGTGAGGGTGTCTATCATCCATTTTCCCTCCTACGCTTCTAGAAATGTCTAATCTATTAAATTAAATCTACCTACTTGCATTAAACACACATAAATGCCCATTACATCCGCGGATAGGAACATATGCTCCAAAATCAGTTTGGATCTTTAATACATAAATGCTAATGCACTTTCCTCCCATCCATTACATTAATGTTTCAGATTTTGAAATTCACAATGTTTTCACAAAAACGTATTTAATTGCATCTGCGCATCCAACTATCTCCTTGGTTTTAAGCACACACTTGGGCTTTATACGATGCTCCTGCATGATACTCCCTCGCTTGAAAATTTTCATGAAATCCTATTCATGAGCTATTGCATGGTCTGTCCATGCTTTTGAATTGCTGCTTCATTCTCCTAGCTGGCATATTCAATTGGATGTCTTTTCCACTTGACCAAGTATTCAAAATACTCTTTTATCCTGGTCTTTCTGCTAATCCTCTTGTCAATTATGCTTTCCATCTGTGGCTTTTCAGCTACATGCATTTGTTTTTTCCATTGAATTTCTTCCTGTTCACCCTCTTCTCTTGCTTCTTCATCTCTGTAAGGGTACAAATCCATGACATTGAATATCGGTGAGATTCCAACCCCATCGGGTAATTCAATCTCATACGCGTTTGCCCCAAATTTTCTTATGACCTTGCACGATCCAATTTTCTTCATCTTCAGCTTGTTGTATGTTCCCCTTGGGAACCTTTCCTTCCTCAAATGCGCAAGAATCAAATTACCAACTTCAAATTGAAGTTCTCACCTGTGTTGATCTACTCTACACTTGTACTCTTGGCTTGAACTCTGCAATCGCTCCTTGATTCTGCTATGAAGCTCCTTCATTCCTTCTGCAAAGTCCTTTGCAGTAGCACTCCTGAATTCAGCTTGTTCTGAATTTTTCAATTCAGAGACTCCCCTTGGTTGCATTCCATATAAAATTTGGAATGGACTCTGCCCTATGCTTCTATTGAGTGAATCATTGTAAGTGAATTATGCCTGTGGCAAAATGTGATCCCATTGACTGTGGTGTTCAGTCACTAAGCTCCTTAACAAATATCCCAAGCTCCTGTTCACGACCTCTGTCTGTCCATCCGTTTGAGGATGATATGCTGAGATAAAAGACAAGTTTGTCCCCAACTTCTTCCATAAGGTCCTCCAGAAATGTCCTACAAACTTGGTATCTCGATCAGAAACGATACTCCTTGGCAAGCCGTGAAGTCTGACGACTTCCTTGAAAAACAGGTTCACAATATGTTGCGTCACTGGTTTTCTGGCATGGTATGAAATGTGCCATCTTTGAAAATCTCTCTACCACTACAAAGATTGAATCATATCCCCTCTGTGTCCTTGGAATTCCTAATATGAAATCCATGCTCACTGTGTCCCATGGCCTTTCGGGTATGGGTAATGGCTGGTATAACCCTACGTTCTGCCTTTTTCCCTTCGTGTGCTGACAAATTCTACACCTATCCACAAATTTCTTAACATCTGTCCTCATCCTTGGCCAGCCATATGAGCCATTCAACTTTGAGAATGTTTTTTCATGACTGAAGTGTCCGACCAATCCTCCATTGTGCGTTTCCTTCAACAAATTCTCCCTCATGGAGCATTTTGGAATACATAGCTAATTTCCCCTGAACAATAGTCCATCCTGGATCATGTACTCTGTCCATTGGCTTTTGTCCCTGAGAATTGGATTCTTAGATGCCTCATATGCATCTTTGAAATCTTGATGATCCCTATACATTTCTTTGAGGTTATCAAAACCCAAAGTCTTGACTCTGAATTCCTGCATAAGCAAACATTTCCTACTCAAAGTATTAGCAACTTTGTTAGCAGTTCCAAAAATATGCTTAATCAAAAAAGTAAAATTTTGCATGTATTCAACCCATTTAACATGTTTTTGGTTCAACTTCTCCTGTCGAGTCACAAATTGAAAAGAGTGATTATCACTGTACAAAACGAACTCCTTTGGAACCAAATAGTGCCTCCATTTCTTCAGCGCTTGTATGACTGCGTAGAATTCTTTGCCACACGTGGAGTACTTAATATTTTCTTCATTAATTTTTTCACTGAAATACGCGACATACCTGTTTTCATGGCTTAAGACCACTCCAATGGAAAATCCACTCGCATCACACCTGACCTGGAATGTCTTGCTGAAATCTGGAAAAACCAGAATTGGTTGCTTAGTGATCTTCTTCTTCAATAGGTCGAATCTCTTCTCCGCTTCCTCCGTCGAGTGAAAAGATTTATGTCTTTTCTTCACCGTATCCATCATCAGTGTGCTAATTCCACTGAAGTTTTGGATGAATTTCCTGTAGAAGCTAGCCAAACCATGGAAGCTTCGAACTTCAAATATGCTCTTCGACGATGGCCAATCCTGAATCGCCTTTATCTTTTCCAGATCCATTTTCAATTCATTTGCAAAGATAATGAAACCCAAATAAATGAGTTTTGTCCTCATAAATGACGATTTCTTCATGTTGATCAACAATTTCTCTTGCTGTAACCTTATCATCACTGCAGCTAAATGCTTCAAATGCTCTGCTTCAATTTTGTTGAAAATTAATATATCATCAAGATATACAATGACGAATTTCCCAATGAAATCCTTCAGGACTTCATTCATCAACCTCATGAAAGTACTGGGCGCATTCGTCAAGCCAAATGGCATGACAAGCCATTCATAAAGCCCTTCATTCGTCTTGAATGTTGTCTTCCATTCATCACCTTCTCTCATTCTAATCTGATGATATCCATTTTTCAAATCAATCTTTGAAAAAAACTTTGCTCCACTCAGGCAATCCATCAAGTCATCCATCCTTGGCAATGGGAACCTGTACCTGATGNTCAATCCTTTGTCCATTAAGTCCTGAACCCGTCTCTTAACTTATTCATTCTCTTGCGGCGTCAATCTATAAGCTGCTTTGTTCGACAAACTAGATCCAGGTATAAGATCGATATGATGGCTTATACTCCTAATAGGTGGAAATGAACAAGGTAGTTTGTCCACTACTATATCAACAAATTCTTCCAGTAACTCCTGGATTTCTTCTGGTAAATCATCTATCCTAGTGTTGTTCAAAACAATTATGGGCTTCCTAACCATAAATGAATTGCGTGTCTTCCTTCTTCTTGAATTCCTTAAGAAGTTCCTTCCCACTCATGATAAGTACAATGTTTCTCATCTCTGGTTTCACTTCTTTATCCCTAATTGGAAACAACATGTGTGTCCTACCATTTTTCTACAGAGTGTACATGTTCTTTCTCCCATCATGCACCACATTTTTGTCATATTGCCACGATCTACCCAAAAATAGATGACAAACATCCATGGGAATGACATCACATAATATCTCATCTTTATATCCTCCTATTTTAAATTTAACTAAACACTGTTTAGTGACATTTACCTGATGTCCTTTTTGTAGCCACGAAACTTTGTATGGGCTTGGATGCGCAACAGTCTCCAGCTCCAAATTTTCTACCATTTTTGTAGATACAAGATTATCTGTGCTACCGCTATCCACTATGACCTTGCATACCCTGTCTTTGGTTTTGAAAGCAGTCCAAAACAGACGGTTTCTTTGGGCTGGGTTCTCTGGCTCCTTCTCCAGTTTCAAGAGAACTTTCCGCATCATCAAATATCTTTCGCTCTCAACGTCCTCTACCTTAACATTTCATCCTTGAGCTTCGACAATGTGAGTTTCACCACCATATTTCTTCCTATCTAGACACTCATAGGATTTATGTTCGATTTTTCCACAGACAAATCATTTCACTTCACCTCCTCTGCCTCTTCCTCTTCCTCTGGCTCGAGGAAAAGTATTTCTATAAACATACTGCCTCCCTTGTGAGCTTCCTCCTCTCTCATATTGAGTTTGAGGTTTCTTCCCGTCTTCTTTAGGCTTTTGAGTTCTATCTTGGGCAATTGTCTTGCCTCTTCTTTGACTTCTACCTCAGCCTCTTTGAACTTGCTTTTGGATCATCTTATCTTCATCTTTTAGAGCCATACGATAAGCATATTCTATAGTTTGGATGGTTATCATGCTCATATCGTCCTGAATGTCATATCGTAGACCATTCATACACCTGGAAAATTTCTCATCATCGCTTTCCCGATGACCTGCTCTGATGTTTGTCCTATAGAAATCTTTAGTGTATTCTTTCACTGACATCAGCTTCTGTCTCAAATTCTGCATCCTCCGAAACAGATTTATTTGATAATCCCTGGGTATAAACTTGACTTTCATTTTTGCAACCATTCTATCCCAGCTCTTGATTTTTTGCTTGCCCTTGCAATGTCTGTCAGCCTGCAGTTCATCCCACCACAATGCCGCATGCCCTTTAAGTCTAGTAATGACATGTTTGACTTCCTTGTCTTCCTCGACATCCTCATAGTCGAAGTGTTTGTCTAGAGCTCTAATCCAGTCTAGAAGCTCTTCAACGTCTAGGTTGCCTTCATACATTGGAATGTCCATTTTTTCCCTAGCACCTATCCTTGCAAAAGCCTTGAATAGGCATTATTCTACAGCATCTTCGACTACAAATTCTTCTCCTTCGTTTCCAGCTTCATTTTCACTTTCAGCTTCGCTGATATCCACAACGTCAGCTGTTCGCCTCTGTGTTGTCTCCATAGAATCAAGTCTGGCATGTAATTCATGCATTTCTCTTTCCACTGCTGGATCATGTATGGGCCTTTCTCTTCTTCTCGACGGCATGGCTGTAAAATTCCTCTTTTCTCTCTGTTGTAGAAAGAAAAGAAATTGTTCTGGGCTCTGATACCACAACTGGTGCAGATCTCCTGCCCTCAGGTCGAGATCCGCGCAAGATCTTCTCTAAACCTCGACAAGGGTTAACTTAACCCCTTGTTTAATCTCGCAAAAGGATTTCAGGTCTCACGAGTTGGAAACTTTGAATACAATGCCACAGTCCTTTGCAATAGCCGAAACAAGAAATTGCGAATGGACTTAAGGTGTAATCCCCCTCTTCAACCCCTTTTCCAATATGACCACAGCCAAGCCTTAACGCAAGCACCTTTCGCAACTCGCGACTTAGCGAGTTGGAGCACCAACTTCTCATTCTCTTCCCTTGCGAATCCCCGAAACGTGATCTGTCAACGAAGGTTGACTCCACCCAAAGCGACAGGTGCACGCCACCTGTCACCTCTGCTTTACTCTACTTACAGGGTGAGTTCTTGCCACTTGTCCACACGGACTTTCCAGCTTTCGCAACTTGTGCGAACAACCAACAACCGTTCCTCTTCCTCTATAGATCCACGACTCCAAAATCGTACCCTTGATGATATCTACGGTTGTGTGCCTCC
>JASDQU010100072.1:130320-146140 GCA_032191745.1 Picea mariana | reverse complement strand
CTTGAGTCCAACCTTGAACTACTCCACTTCCCAGTCCCCGATATGGAGAATTCACATATGAGATCAATGATCCTCATTGATCCAGATCTAACGGTCACTCCTCCTCCTGAGCTTATGGGCATTGAAAGACTCTCAGTCTTAATCCCTTCGCTGATCTATCAAATCCAATGGCCTACAGAACTTTGGCACTTCCTCCTGAAGCAATTCCACCATCCGATTCAACTTCTCAAGGACTTTTAGCCAAATGATTTGGCGTCCTCCCTCCTGAACTTGACTTATGTGAGACGATTTCGACCTCCATCTCCCTTTGAACACTTCAGAGTTTCTATCCCTTCTGAGCTTTCGCTTACAAACTCAAGGCTTCCAAAAGGAACCCTGCACGCACTCCTTGCGGAAAATTTTCAAATAACCTCAGGTTATTTGGGTCTTCTGACTTTGTGCACTCTTTGCAACAGATAATTCTTCAAATCCTCTATGAGTTTGAAGTAATTCGTTCCTTTCTCCCAGCCTGCGCACACTTTGCATGGCTTTGTGCTCTACTAGCACTCTTTCCTGTAAAGACACAATTTGAATCTCCTCTGAGAGTTCTGAGATGAAACTCAGAGCCTGGTCGATGCACTCCTTGCGGACCCTCCACTACACTCTTTGCAGGAGTTCTCAGAAAGAGAAACAACTGAAACTCATTCTCCCCTTATCTAGAATTCAAACATTCAATATAGAATTCTAGAGCATACATACACACATAGCATTGAAGAAAAATGTATACAAAGAATGCAAACAAGCCTGCAACATACCATTTAATAGGTGGTTCCAACAACCATAACACACACATAGATTTGAATCAAAGCTTTCTTCTATTAATTCCGGTGCTCCTGTACATGGCAAATAACAACTAAAATGCATAAAATTATCTGTTCTCCTCTATTCCTCTCTGCAGCTCTACAACTTATGAATTATGAAATTATGTTACAATGATACAAGGGTGAGGGTGTCTATCATCCATTTTCCATCCTACGCTTCTAAAACTATCTAATCTATTAAATTAAATCTACCTACTTGCATTAAACACACATAAATTCCCATTACATCCGCGGATAGGAACGTACACTCCAAAATCAGTTTGGATCTTCAATACATAAATGCTAATGCACTTTCCTCCCATCCATTACATTAATGTTTTAGATTTTGAAATTCACAACGTTTTCACAAAAATGTATTTAATTGCATCTGCGCGTCCAACTGTCTCCTTGGTTTTAGGCACACACTTGGGATTTATACGATGCTCCTGCATCATAGAAATTTCCAACGGGATATTGTGCGCCTAAAATGAAGATCGTATGGAAAATTTACGACTCCAAGAAGTTAATGTACTAGCTTACTGCAACAGGGCCCACATGACTTTTGGCGCTTCATCTCCTAGGGTTAGATTTTTGGATGTCTGGGGTTTTTGGAATTCCTTTTTGTTGTAAAAAAGTCTTGGAGAACCTCATTGTAACCATCTTCTTGTGAATGAGCACAAGTGTCACATCTCTTCTTAGATATAAGCCACCACCATTCTAAAAAGCTTATTTTCCGCTGCATTTTATAGTTTCAACACAATTTCTTATTGAATAGAAACCAATTTTACTGTATCTATGTTATTGTATCTCTGCTATTCTTGTGTCTCGGTGTTGAGAGTAATAATAATCTGTATTTATTTTCATTTTTCTCATAAAATCCAGTTCAATGTTATCAAAGCGGTCTACTCATTGTCGTTCTTAATGCATGTCCCCGACGAGGTCAGGTTACAAAGAATTGGGTCTCGAGCTTGTCTCTCTTAAGGAAAAAATATCTCGCATGCCCAAGTGACCTCTCATGGTGGGATAAAATAAAGACAACGAGACATGAGATCCTTTCAAAATGTTGCTCGAGGAATCCCTCACGCAACAGAGGAATGAAATGATGGATAGTTTTGTGCAAATCCTTCAATGGCTACCAACAGGAGACACATCTTACTCGAACAGAGGTGCTGCCCCCTTCAAGGTACATATCAAATTTTATATTCCCATATTTGAAGGTCAAATAGATATAGATGCTGTAGAAAAATGGTTGAATTTGCTAGAAGGGTATTTTTCTATCCATAATTTTTTGAACAGAGAAAATATTACATTTGCGCTCGTCAAATTTGTTCCCCATGTCAAAGATTGGTGGAAGAATTTCTGTGAGAAGAAGGAAACAAAGGAACCCTCATTATTTATAGTCACGGTCACCTGGGAGTCCTTCAGGGATGCTATCAAGGAACAATACTACCCTGTCAGAAGTTATGACAACTTGTAGACAAAATGGACCACACTGCGGTAGGAAAGAGACCAAGCAGTGCGAGAGTTCACAAACATCTTCCATACCTTGCACACCAAGTTGGGTATCAAATATTATGAGTGAAATATGGTGCTCAAATATCGCGGTGGTTTGCATAAATAAATCTAGGTCGAAATGGAGTTTTTGGACATCTCGTCCTTGGGCATGACCTACTAATATGCCGTCAAAATCAACTAAAAGCTTAAACAAAATACACGACAATTTGGGCTTGGGAACCCATCACATCAGAAGAAAGTAAAGGGAATCCCCAACCCACATAACAAAGGAAAAAGAAAATAAATATATCCTCAGGACAACCAGTCTAGGCCGCAAGCAAAGAAGGACACCAGAAATAAAAAGAAAGATACCAGGAAATGGTGTGACTTCTATAAGATCCCTTGACATAACACTCATGATTGTCGGTCCAAGCAATCACTCGTGGCGGAGGTGAAAGCCTATGAATCAGATGCAGGTTCCAAATCTGAGTCAGAACCAGAAAGGGGGAGATAAATCATCGATGCAGAACCCAGTGCCACCGTTGCTACCACCAAGTTCTAGCCTGGTGAACTAGATGATCCAGAAGAAGGAGAGCACCTCTTTCATTCACAGATGTGGTAAAAGGCACCCTGCTGCACTTTATCATTGATAGTGGTAGCCAGAAGAACCTCATCTTAGAAGGAGTCATCAAGAGGCTAGCCCTGCCGACAATGCCGCACTTGTATCCCTACACCATTGGATGGCTCTGCCAAGGAAGCGATCTCCACCTATCGTACGACATCAAGCCCTTCAAAGATGAGGTATTTTGGTGTCACTCCTCTCGAAGTTTGTAATGTTATTTTGGGCCAGCCTTATTTATGGAAACTTCATGTTGTATATGATTCTAGGCATCACAGTGTTATTATTACTTTGAACAAGAAATTATATAGAATACCCAAGTCAGTCCCACCTTGTTCTATTTCCTTGATCTCTGCCAAGAAATGTAGGAAGGTCATCTCTCATACTGAGAAGTTTTTATTCTTCATGATTCACTCTCATAGTGAGAGAAATATTACAGTCACATCTAAGGCCTTCAGGACTGACCTCTCCACATAATAGAAGCAAGTGGACAAGGTCATGGTAGAATACAAAGACATCTTCTCCTCACCTACCGGGGTACCTCTGCACTATCAGGTCAAGCATCCCATCGATCTGACCCCTGGTGCATTGTTTCCCAATGGGATAGTCTACCACCACTCTCTATTAGAGAATGAGAAGATCAAGTGACAGATCCAAGAACTGCTCCACAAGGGGCACATCCATCCAAACTCATTTCCTTGTGGGATCCCAATCGTGTTGGTGCAGAAGAAACATGAGACCTGGTGACTCTACATTGATTACCGGGCCCTAAATAAAATCACAGTTAGGAATCGGTACCCGATTCCCAGAATCGACACCCGATTCCCAGAATCGACGATCTCCTTGATCAACTCAAGTGGGCCAAATACTTCAGTAAGATTGATCTGAAGTCTAGCTACCACCAGGTCCCCATAGAAAAGACATATGTATGGAAGACCACCTTCAAGTCAAAAGAAGGTATTTTTGAATGGTTGGTCATGCCCTTTGGCTTGAGAAATGCTCTAGAAACTTTCACGAGGATGATGGGCAATATCATGCAACCTTTCAACAATACTTTTGTAGTGGTGTATATCGATGAAATCTTCATCTACAACAATACTTGGTCAAAACACTTGCAACATATTCAATAGGTTCTGCACACCCTGCGGAAACCCAAACTATATGCCAACTTGGAAAAATGCTCCTTCAACATGGAAAGGGTCCAATACCTAGGCTACATCATGGATCAACATGGTGTGCAATGTGGATCCAACCAAGATCCATGTCATCCATGATTGGCCAACCCCAATGACACTCACTGAGATTCAAAGCTTCTTAGGCCTTGCTAATTCTTGTTGTAGGTTCATGTTGGGATTCTCCCATATTGCATGGGACCTTGACCAAGTAACCAGGGGTGGTGGTAAGGAAAAATTTGTGTGGGGTCTGTCCCAACATCAAGCGTTAAATTATTTAAAGCAACACTTGTTCTCATCCCCAATACTTTTATTATCGGACTTGCAACATCCCTTTGAGATCGAGACAAATGATTTTTACTATGCTGTGGGCACCATTCTCACCCAGCATGACCACCCCATGGCTTATCATAGTGAGACACTATCATATGCTATCCGTAAGTACCCTACTTATGAAAAATAAATGTACTCCATTGTGCAAGCCTGCCGCAAGTGGAGACATTACATTCTCGAGAAGAAGACATTCATCCACATGAATCAGAAGCCACTGCAGTTCATGCAGACACAAGGAAAACTGTAGAATGATCGCCATCAGAATTTGTCCACATACTTGTTGCAGTTCCACCTCAACATCAAGTATAAAATAGGTCATACCAACCAAGTCGCTGATTGCCTCAACCGACTTCCAGTCGTGAAACTCACCAGGGTGCTATACTCTTGTGGCCACGATACCTCTAGATGGCCCAACCTCTATGAGACATACCCTGACTTCACCACCACATACAAAATGTTGGGAGCCAACTCAATTGTCGCTAATTTCCATCTTCAGGATGAGCTATTGTGTTGAATGGGCCATCTCTAGGTTCCATCAAACGAGTGAGCGAAGCTAATATTGGAAGCCCACTACAATCAGGTGGCAGAACACTTCGACATCAAAAAGACAATGTCAGTGTTGCAAAAACATTTCTACTGGCTGAAACTTTGACAGGATGTCAACACGTATATCAAGTCCTGAACTGCTTGCGCTATTGCCAAACCGACCACTAAGAAATAGGGATTGTACACCCCTCTACGTATCCCTGACAATCCATATAAATGGATTACATGTCAGGCCTTCCGAACACAAAGAGGGGAAATGACTATGTCTTTGTGGTTGTTGATTTCTTTTCCAAGATGGCGATCCTGGTCGCCTGTAAGAAGAGAATCACATCAGAAGCCATTGCCAAGCTCTTCTTTGAATGAGTTTGGGTACATTTTGGAATCCCACAAAACATTGTCTCATATCTGGATAGTCGGTTCCTCAACACATTCTGGTCAAGCCTCTAGTCACCGCTGGACACCAAGCTCGCCAAAACCACTTCCGTCCACCCCTAGACATATGGCCAAACTGAGGTTGTCAATCGAATGATCATGCATATCCTGTGCATGTAAAATTCCAAGAACCCATGAACATGGGATGAGAGTCTTCCCTATGTTCATCATAGCTACAATAGAGCCCTACATAGCTCCACCAACCACAACCCCTTTTAAGTTGGGTTGGGATTCCAACCATTGGGTCCCATGGATGTTGCACTACCTCTTGTGGCCACCCTGACTGATTCATCAAATGCTCCAACTAAAGCTAACAAAGCCTCCCAGTTCATTGAGAGGATCCAACACATCCTTCAACAGGTTCAAGATATTTTACAGAAGTCCAATGCCAAGTACAAGCAACACCATGATCAACACCCGGTGCCACATAAGTTTCATGTGGGAGACAAAGTGTGGTTACACTTGCAGAAATAACGTCTTATCGAGACCTATCGGAAGCTTCACCCACTCTGTTATGGACCTTGCACCATAACCAAGGCTATGGGTGACAATGATTTTGAGCTCAACATTCCTGCTTTCCTTGGCCTGCACCTAGTGTTCAACGTGGATCTCCTTCGGCCATACTTCCTACCATTATTGGACACCTCAGAGATAGCCGAACAATTGACACCAATAGAACTCAACCATGATTGCATGAAACAAGAATCCAATTATTAGATTGTAGACACAAAGGTCAAGGGAACTTGCCAACAAAGGATCCATCTTTATCAAGTTGTCAAAGTAGGGCATCTCCTGCACCAAGGCAAGTGATTCACCCGAGTCCAAATTCAACAAAACATTCATCATCAGATGGGGGAACTCAACGCAATGGAGACCATTAATTACTAAGGGGGGAGGATTGATCCAGATGGATGTTAGTGGTCTCCCACCTATTCCAACTAGCTCATTTTGGTATTTTTCCAGTTTGGCAAATTTTTCCTAGTTTTTGGGTCTCTGACTTCCTGGGCCGTTTTGAGGCCCTAAACAACGTTTTTAGGGCTCACCACCATTAAACTGTAGACGAAGTCAAATTCTGATAGAAACATGTGTCTTCATCAGATATACCTTTCCAATGCGCTATCGTGCACCTAAAATGAAGATCGTATGCAAAATTTACGACCTTGGGAAGTTGATGTACTAGCTTACCCCAACGGGGCCCACATGGATTTTGGTGCTTCATCTCCTAGGGTTAGGTTTTTGGATGTCTAGGGTTTTGGGAAATCTTGTTTATTGTAAAAAAGGCTGGGAGAGACTCATTGTAACCATATTCTTGTGAATGAGCACAACCATCACATATCTTCTCAGAGATAAGCCACCACCATTCTAGCAAGTTTGTTTTCTGATGCATTTTACAGTTTCAACACATTTTCTTATTGAATAGAAACATGTTTTACTGTATCTTTGTTATTATTGTGTCTCTGTGTTGATAATAATAATAATATGTATTCATTTTCATTCTTCTCATAAAAGCTAGACCATCATTAGTTCTGTTGCTAGTTGTAAACTATCAACCCATGCCCATGTTTCTAGTCAAGTGAAGGAAACCCGCGACACTACTTGTAGGGTCCACAAAAAAGGCTTGTAGGGTGCAAAAAAATCCTATTTTTGTGAAATTTTTTCTGGGTTTTTTCTATGAAGCATAAGGTCCCTATTCTTGGGAAAGAAAACCTTTAGAAATTAGTTTTGGTACTAGTGTTTCATTATTATTTTCATGGTATAAAAAAGAAAAAGAAAAATTGCATTTTGCGATCATCCCTTTTGGAGAATTTGAGGACCTCTTTTCATAATTGCATTGGAGTGTTGCCTATGAATTTTGGGGTCTGAAACTGCCTTTTGGAGTGATTTGTAGTCCCATTTGGTTTGAACGATTTTCATATTGTTTGAAAAAAAAAAACAAAAGTAAATTTTTTTGCATACACAAAGCTTTTGGGCATTGAAGACAATGAGCATTTTTGTGTTTGGTTTTGAGATCTTGTTAAGATTTTGGTTGTGATTTGTCTTACTTGGTTGCTTAATAGTTTTGAGGTTTCATTGTCAAACTTGAAAATAAATAATCCTCTTTCCCTCCCATAGCTATAATTCATTTAATTGAATGATTGCATCTACATATTTTCATCACTTTAGTTGGGTCAAAAACACCGTCAAAGTTTCATCCATTTCCCTTTGACATAATAACGACCATAATAAAAGGTTGCATAATTTAAAATTAGCTAGACTCTTTTCTTTGATAGTCAACCAACATTAGACATTCTTAGGGCCTTGGAATAAGATTGGACAGTAAACTCTCCAATGACACAAAATGGAACCTAGAAGTCATTAAAGAGTGTACAATCCATTTTTGCAACCAGTGTGTCAGGAAGATCCTCTAATTTAGGAATTAAGCACGAGGTCACATCGGGGAAAGTAGGGGGATTATCCCTCTCTATTTGTTTTGGTGATCTTGGTATCACTTCGATTACTACATATTGTTAGTTCCAACACCTCCCTATGAGGTAGCACTTTTGAGGCTTCAGGATAAGTTACCTTGTCCTTACGTGTGGCTGGACCTATGTCTGTTCACTCAGTTATTTATTGTGAGGTAGTATCCTTAGTGACCATTCCTAGGTAGCCTACAAAGGTGAATGTAGGTGGGACACACCTTAGTACCGGGGGTAGATGTTCGTTCACAGTCTCATTTTCCCCAAAGGGTTGCCACCTTAGTAAAGGGTTCTTGCATCAGTCAGGGTTGTTTCATGTAGTTCATCATAACTTCTCCTCATACCTTGGATATATATCTCTAGGGACTTCATCTCCCCTAGAGGATTGGTTTTGGAAGGCCCCATGAGCCATTGGTTTTCTTTCTGTTGTCCTAGATTTGTTAGAGGTGTGCTCTTTGGTTCCGATTCTATGTCGTCCTTAGGTTGAGTTTTGTTTTGATCTGCACATATTATTTTCACTGTGGATGAATTACCATTCTGACCCTATCCATTGAGAGGTTTCAGTCCCATAAAAAAGATACAACCACCTCTCAAGTGGTGCAATAAATGTGACTACGAATTCAAAGAGTCCCATCTTTAGTTTGAGGATAATGGTCTTGTTGGAGTGGAAGTGGTTGAAGAAATTCCTCCACCCAACTTTAATCGTCTTTTGACTAATCCCGACGCACTTGTACTTATCTAGGTAACAGAACTCTTTAGTGAATCTTTTTCTTTGTTCAACGACCCTCACACCATGTTGGGACCAAGTGTTTCATCTAATGTGGCTAAGCCATCAATCCCACCGACGAGCAGGACTGGGGGCATCCCAGTGATGTCCAATTTTCCATCCTTGAGTTCCATTAGACCTACACCCTCTATGCCCATTTCTATAGGTCCCTCTATTTGGGGGATACCGACCATGTCCTCTTTTCCATCCACCACTATAACTAGAATTTCTACTCCCATCCCATCAGTTATGATGCCCACACATATATTTCCTTCTAGTGGGGGGTCAAGCCTTGGTTTCAACATGGGGAGTGGAATTATTTCAACCTACGCCATTCCTATGAGTGGCCTGACAGTGTTGATATTTGATTTTCCATTTGGGTGGAACATTCCTAGTGGTTTTGGGATTTTCCTTGGTCAATTTGGGGGCAATAATGTGTATGGAGAATTCAATTTTCCATGGGTTAGCACACCTTTCCCTGGGGGAAAATTTGCACAATGGGGTGGATATCCCTTCATCCATACATATGGTACTAGGGGGTTCTTCACTGGGACTATTTTTGGGAATATTTTCCTTTATGGTCTATGCCTACCCCTGGGGGAAATCACCTCGAGGGCATGTCTAGTCTTGGGATAAACCATGCTCCTGGGAGTGCTTCCATCATCGGAGGAGAATACCCTTCTGGAACATTACATCCTTCTAGAAGCATAAACATAGGGGGACCACAAGGTCCATATGGGACTTCAGGAGCTTCATCTTCCTCTCAGTATTCATTTTCTCATACACCATTGCCTTTCCTTGCAACACTAGAATTTCTTGACTTATCGCATATGACAAATGACCCCATTACCCATGACCCTTCATGGCAAGTGTTGGACATGCAGTTTTGGGATAATGTTTTTGGAAAAATCCTAAGTATAGAATAAGTGTGCAGAATAAGAAAGAATATTAGGGATTTCACAACCGAGGCACATCTAAAAGTACAACGCAGAATAAGAGAAGAATAAAGAAGAAAAAGAGAATAAAGAAAAAGAGACGAATAAATAAGAGAATACATCAGGTGAAAAGGAAGGATGACAACTTGATAGGCTAAAGATAGAAGGAAGCACAAAAGTAGGAAGAACAAGCTGTTAGAGTGAAAAAGAAGTATGCATATGGAAAAGAAGAAGAAAGCAAACAAATGACTAGTTAATTGAATTAGCCATGCAATGTAATGGGTTTTTGGGAGGGAACCAAGTAGGGTTTTAAGCCCTAGATTTGATGTATAAATATGTAATGGGTTGGGAGATTAGGGGTTCTATCTTATTCTTTATGGTTCTATATTGAGGATCCCTATTCAGGATATGTTTTGGGGTTCCTTATTGTATGGTTTTAGTCTGTAAAGGGGTGAAATCAATGTCTGAATGTAAGGGATGATGTAGAGAGAGAGAGAGGCTTTCACTACAGAGTGGTTAGGCTAGGAGAAGATAAAGATGAACATGATACATCTTTGTAAGCACAATGCATGAGCCTGAAGCACTTAACAAAAGCATAATAAAGAAGATAGCCATTGTGGACGTAGCCTAGAGTTGGGTGAACCACGTTAAATGTTGTGTGACATGTATCTTATGTGATTGCCAATGAAATTATATATGGATGCATAATAGATTAGTTTTATCTTATGTTTAATCTTTGCACAATAATCATCATTGTTACAGTAATGAGTTTACATAGTAATTTGGAATATATTGATAATATGAATTTGAATCGCTAAGTAAGTTAATGAAAAACAAGGACAAAGTTACGCACACATAACTAATAAGGAAGAATGAACTGAATGATTGCCTCCCATTCCATCACTACTATAGAAACCTGGTTCTTGTAGTTCCCATAGATACCTCAGGCGAGACTTCATCTGTGCAAGCAAGTGATGCTAAAAGGGCCGATGTATGGTGGGTTTTGTTGTTCATAGTTAAATCAAACCTAGGGTCTTAGAAACTGTGCACAACACCAACAAATGGTTCCATTGTCGGGACCTAGAATTTGCAATTAAGGGGATGTTTTGGAGGCAGACTAAGAAGGAGATATCATAATGTTTGGAAAGGAAAGAATGGGAGTTTTCTCGACAAGAGAACAAAAACCCTCAGATAAGTGAAAATCAATGGATGCAAAAGTATGTGTACACAGATTTGCATGAAATTTTCTTTGGCAAATTTCCAATTATTCTGACTGAGTGGCTAGAAATATTAGTGGAAAAGACTGGAAGGTACATAGCTACAATGATGAGGAATTAGAATCTTGAATTGGTAACAAAACTAAATTATGTAAGTAACCCAACTACTCATGCAATTGATTTTTGGTTGGATAGCATACTAGGAGGATATATAACAGAGTTTGCAGTAGATTGCATCCAATCATACAATGTTGCAGAAAGGGAATTTTTCAAAGGTCCACGCGGGAGGTTCTTGAAATCATTAGGTACATGGATAAAGATGATTCTATGTGACAAGTGTGTGATGGTAATGGAATCTTAATTCTAAAGGGCCCTGCCGACATAGGGGAAACAAGGGATGACAAGAGGATAGTCTGAGATCAGGAGAAAGTGAAGGAAGAGAGGGACTGAGAATGCAAGAAGAGGGTACACCGGAGAAAGAATACAAGTTTGGAGAGCTATGAAGAGAAAGGAGGTACAAGAGGAAAAAGACTATGGTTGAGAAAGGAGAGTCTCACAGTGAGCTAGAGGGGAGAGAACCTTGAACACTAATCTGAATTGCAGAGATACCATATATAGGAGGATAAGAAGAGGAGTTCCAATATAGTTTGGTGATAGAATAACCATCATGTACTACTCAGAAAAGGTCATGTGTTGAATCCATGAACCCATGTGCATCACCATAATCATAAATAATAATTGAAGACTTATCAAAAGAAATTGTAGTTAGCTAGGGAGGATGAAGTAGCAATAATCAGAGTAGTGGAACTAGTGCACATAGTCAGAGTCAGAGCCAACCAACATCACCAAGAGGAGGGAATAAAAAAATCAACATGGAATGGGTAGACAACACCCTTATATTTCCTAATTTCCAGGGAGTTGGGTCAGAGGTCCCGTAACAACATTTGTTTTTCTGTGAGAGAATTTGGGCCGCAAAGAATGTCCAAGACGAGGTTGTGAATATTGCACAATTGGAAACAACATTTAGAGGTCATTCCTTGGTCTAGTACATGAAGCTGCAGAGTACCACATCTACAGGGAAGGACAAAAATTTGGCAGAAATAAGGTAAGGACTACTGAAATAGTTCAAGAAGCCAAAGTTGGAGTCATAGTACATCACATAACTGAAGGAGATCAAATAGGTACAGATAGAGTCAGTATGGGACTTTGATAAAAGGTTCAAGGATTTGATGGATAAAATGAATTTCCATATTCCTGATCAAGAACGTCGAGAATGGTTTATTTCAGGGCTTCTACCACACATTCGCATGACGTCGATCCAAAAGAAGGTTGCATCAGAGCTTGAGGCACTAGAAATTACAATGAAATTGGAATAAAATCCTGTAGGAGATAATGGAGGGATGATGCAAGTTCAGAAGCAGTTGGCTGCATTGAAAATTCAACTAGAAGAACTAACAAAGGGAAAGGAGAAAAACGAGAAAGTATGGTGTACCAAATGTAGGACTGAAGGCCATCACAAGGACGAATTCCCAACATTCGCACAATATTTGGCGACGAGAGCACCAAATCCATTACCAAGAGGAGGATATTGCGAGATGTGTAAGAAATGGGGCCATCACTCAACTAAGTGTCCATTAATACATAAGTATCAGAGTACCCCAAAGAACTTGTTTTGCAATTTTTGTGAGTTACTGGGGCATTGTGAGAAGTATTTCTGTACATTTAATTGAATGAGGGAGTGCACATCAGATATGTACATGATTCAGGGGGAGAATGCTACAACAGAAGGGGGTGGTTCACAATACAATAATCAAATGAGGCTTCACTCTAGGAAACAAAGGGAACTTTGGAAGAGGCCGAGGTAGAGGAAATTTTGGTAGAGGAGGAGGAGGAGGAGGAATGATTATATGTTATAACTATATTCAACCTGGACACTTGGCCCACGACTATCCAAATCCATGTATGATGTGCACATATTGCATAGCACTAGACCATACGACAGAATATTGTGCCTGATTAGTTGCAAAGTGGTAGGCCATAGGAAACCAAAACCCGAATCCAAGTTAGAATGTGCAAAAAATATCAGTCGAAAGATGCAATGAAGGACCAATACTAGTAGTTATTACGCGTGAAGGAGCTAGAACATAGGCTGATATGATGAATGAAGGAAAGTAGAATGAACAATGGGTAAGGAAGTTAGCAGGGATTATGCGAACCTTTGATCCTTAGCAAGAAAATGAGACATATCAAAGGGAAAGAAAAGAAGTACTCAGATAGGATTGGGGAGTGTCAACATCTTCTTTGCCTCCGACAGAAGGTCGCGTTGTGTCAGAGAAATTGATTGGAAAGGTAAGCACGCTAACAAAATTCCTAAAAAATTGTGTAGATCTAATGAAGGATGAAAATTCTTAACTACACTGTATAACATGATTTTTCATTGTACACAAGAAAGGGAAACTACCTCTTGTAAATACTTTACTGCAATGTCGCTTGTAAATACTTTGACACTCATGCAAAGAGTGAAGTATTTCATGTCATTTTCCTCAATGGATATGAGACTCAAAACATTGCATTTATTGTTGTGAAGAGGTATGGTAGCTTCAACTTTCAACTATGATTTGACTGATATGAACACACTGTAGTATTGGCTTAATAAAGAGAAAGCCTCACAAATGTTGGTCAACCATTGCATTTGAGATGGATTTTTCTTATTTTATGCACCCTACATGATTATGTACAAACTTTACGATATTACAAATATTGTATCATTATATGCATATCACAACCATGCTTTTGAATGGGTTTTGATATATGTATTCTTTATGAAACAATATAATACCCATTCTTTTAGCCCACTTTTGAAAACACAATAATGTAACATCATATAAATTATACTCCCAAATGGGACATTATATGAATATATAATGAATTCAATATTGTTTATAAAAATAATATAAGGTCCATACATATCCCAACTTTGGAGTTTATAAGATCCATAACTCTTTTGTTCATGAAATTCTATGCAAGAAAACCATATTGTTTGTAATTTAAATGCCAGACCACCTATCTCTTTACTTGCATGTTTATATCTGTGCCATGTAATTCAATCGATCTCCATGTTAAGAAACTAGCATAACATGATTTTATTAGGAAAGTCCCCCCTTCTCTTGTTTTGTTTATTGCAAGTATCTCAAAGAGAGAAAAATGACAAATATGTTTGCAGGTAAAGGTGAGGTCAAATGTAAATATAACTACAACTTTGCAAAACTTTGTGAAATACGATCATGATGCTGACTTGAGAATCAATAGGAACCATGTGCCATATCTACACTCAAAGTCCTCCAGAGCTACCCGACACAATAAAAATATTTTTTATTTAGAATAGACAAGGTTGATACCTCAGAGCCAAGCTTTATTACCTTTGATTCCGACCAGGTTCATCATCATCTTTCCCATCAAATCACTTTCTAGATAAATGTGAGAACGATGGGGAAAAATATCCTTCACACTGTGATTGATGAAGGAGCCTCAAATTGCATTATGTTCATGTCATTTTGAAAATCCGTTGGCTCTCCGAAGATTGATACATTTGCAACCATATTGAAATCATTTGACATCCATATGTTCCAACCCCATTGGATTATCACCACATTTCCCATCGAGTTAGGTGGTAATATTTTCTCTGTTTCCTTGGAGGTAGTCAACTCACCTATTTATAACAATATATTACTTGGGCATACTTGGTTCTACGATATTACCGAGGTCTTATGTTTTCCTCACCTAGGGAAAATCATCATTATTGATCAACTTTGTTTTTCACTCCAGATGTTGGAAACAATGTGGGTTCTAACATACCCTTTGTTGGTAATTCCCAGAGTTATTACATGTGTGTTGTTGCAGGGATGCTCAAAGACTCTTCTCTCATGGGAACATTCCCTCTCCCCCCCCACCTCTTACTATGAATATTTCTATAGTTAATATGATCTCTTCATTTACTAGTGGATCCCTTGGGTATTTTGTTCCTTGGGTGGTACCTCATGCACAAGACGTTGAATCGAATGAATATTTCACGTGGCTCAATGTAGTTGATATTTCCTCCTCGTTGATCTCGTCAGCATCAACTGATACGAGGAAACACATCTATCCTCATATGGAGTGTGATAAACATACTTCATCCGCATGGGTGGTTGACTCTCTGAGTGCACATGATTTCCTCGATACTAAGTTTCCTTTAGATAAGGACATCCTAGATGTCATGGATTCCATTTTTGAGCCCAAGGATGAGGTGATGCATTGATCATATTTTCCTAATTCATAACTGACGAGAGTTACCATGATGAGTCTTGATCTAAGACTAGGGGAATTTGGTGGGGCATCCAATAGACCTCCTGGTCTTGTCCTTTTTCCACCTTGGATTTATTTTTCAGAACTTGACACTGATTTCTCTGCTCTCCATTCCTCTAATTTTTTTTTTTTTGTACCTTGTTGACATCTTGATGGGCATCATCAAGGAGCTATCCTAGTTCATGAGACTACTCTTGATGAGTATCTTCGTATACNCTAGACAGAAAAGTGCTTATCATGGACACTGAATTTCTTTCGAATCTATCTAAGCCTAATGCATGAGAAGGAAGAGTAACAGAAGTACCTTTTAACTGACGTTTGTCCCTGCACGCTTCGAGTTGCGCTCCAATCCTTTGCTCCTCGTTGATGTCTGTGGACAAATCAAGATACGATCACTTCCTACTCTATTGACATTAGCTTGAAAAGAGATCTATCACTGAATGATAAGTTCATGTAGCATCAAACACAAACTAGAAAGAAACATGCCAAGCATGTCATATTAATGAGAATAACGACAGCAGTACTTACAATCGTAGATGCGAATGCGACAGCTTCGTCAGATCCTCTTCGTCTAACCCTTGTCTAAAACATCCACAACCTGGATGGCAGCAGCTACACTGATGATTCTTCTCTAGCTGACTGCAGATTTCCTCCAAGATCATAAGTT
>JASDQU010100072.1:91104-130300 GCA_032191745.1 Picea mariana | reverse complement strand
TTCTTGCATCGGTCAGGGTTGTTTCATGTAGTTCATCATAAATTCTCCTCATACCTTGGATATAAAATCTTGTGGGGACTTCATCTCCCCCAGAGGATTGGTTTTTGGAAGGCCCCATGAGCCATTGGTTTTCTTTCTGTTGTCCTAGATTTGTTAGAGGTGTGCTCTTTGGTTCTGATTCTACGTCGTCCTTAGGTTGATTTTTGTTTTGATCTGCACATATTATTTTCACTGTGGATGAATCACCATTCTCACCCTGTCCATTGCAAGGTCTTAGTCCCATCAAAAAAATACAACCACCTCTCAAGTGGTGCAATAAAAGCGACTACGAATTCAAAGAGTCCCATCTTTAGTTTGAGGATAATGGTCTTGTTGGAGTGGAAGTGGTTGAAGAAATTCCTTCACCCAAATTTAATCGTCTTTTGACTAATCCCGACACACCTGTACTTATCTAGGTAAGGGAAATCTTTAGTGAATATTTTTCTTTGTTCAACGACCCTCACACCATGTTGGGCCCAAGTGTTTCGTCTAGTGTGGCTAAGCCATCAATCCCACCAACGAGCAGGACTGGGGGCATCCCAGTGATGTCCAGTTTTCCATCCTTGAGTTCCATTGGACCTACACCCTCTATGCCCATTTCTATAGGTCCCTCTATTTGGGGGATACCGACCGTGTCCTCTTTTCCATCCACTACTATAAATAGAATTTCTACTCCCATCCCATCAGTTATGATGCCCACAATAGATTTCCTTCTAGTTGGGGGTCAAGCCTTGGTTTCAACATGGGGAGTGGAATTATTTCATCCTATGCCATTCCTATGAGCGGTCCAACAGTGTTGATATCTGATTTTCCATTTGGGTGGAACATTCCTAGTGGTTTTGGGATTTTCCTTGGTCAGTTTGGGGGCAATAAAGTGTCTGGAGAATTCAATTTTCCATGGGTTAGCACACCTTTCCCTGGGGGAAAATTTGCACAATGGGGTGGATATCCATTCATCCATACATCTGGTATTGGGGGGTTCTTCACTGGGACTATTTTTGGGAATATTTTCCTTTAGGGTCTGTGCCTACCCCTGGGGGAAATCACCTCGAGGGCATGTCTAGTCTTGGGAGAAACCATGCTCTTGGGAGTGCTTCCATCATCGGGGGAGAATACCCTTATGGAACATCACATCCTTCTAGAAGCATAAACATAGGGGGACCACAAGGTCCATATGGGACTTTAGGAGCTTCATCTTCCTCTCAGTGTTCATTTTCTCATACACCATTTCCTTTCCTTGCAACACTAGACTTTCTTGACTTGTCGCATATGAAAAATGACCCCATTACCCATGACCCTTCATGGCAAGTGTTGGACATGCAGTTTTGGGAAAAATCCTAAGTATAGAATAAGTGTGCAGAATAAGAAAGAAGATTAGGGATTTCACAACAGGGGCACATCCAGAAGTACAACGCAGAATAAGAGAAGAATAAAGAAGAAAAAGAGAATAAAAAAAAGAGACAAATAAATAAGAGAATACATTAGGCAAAAAGGAAGGATGACAACTTGATAAGTTAAAGATAGAAGGAAGAAAAAAAGTAGTAAGAACAAGCTGTTAGAGTGCAAAAGAAGTATGCATATGGAAAAGAAGAAGAAAGCAACCAAATAACTAGTTAATTGAATTAGCCATGCAATGTAATGGGTTTTTGGGAGGGAACCAAGTAGGTTTTTAAGCCCTAGATTTGATGTATAAATATGTAATGGGTTGGGAGATTAGGGGTTCTATCTTATTCCTTATGGTTCTATATTGAGGGTTCCTGCTCAGGATATGTTTTGGGGTTCCTTATTGTATGGTTTTAGTCTGTAAAGGGGTGAAATCAATGTCTGAATGTAAGGGATGATGCAGAGAGAGAGAGAGGCTTGCACTACAGAGTGACTAGGCCAGGAGAAGATAAAGATGAACATGATACACCTTTGTAAGAACAATGCATGAGCTTGAAACACTTAACAAACACATAATAAAGAAGATATCCATTGTGGATGTAGCCCAGAGTTGGGTGAACCACATTAAATGTTGTGTGACATGTATCTTATGTGATTGCCGATGAAATTATATATGGATGCATAATAGATTAGTTTTATCTTATGTTTAATCTTTGGACAATAATCATCACTGTTATAGTAATGAATTTACACAGTAATTTGGAATATATTGATAATATGAATTTGAATCGCTAAGTAAGTTAATGCAAAACAAGGACAAAGTTACACACACATAACTAATAAGGAAGAATGAATTGAATGATTGCCTCCCATTCCATCACTACTGTAGAAACCTGGTTCTTGCAGTTCCCATAAATACCTCGGGTGAGACTTCATCTATGCAAGCAAGTGATGCTAAAAGGGCCGATGTATGGTGGGTTTTGTTGTTCATAGTTAAATCAAACCTAGGGTCTTAGAAACTATGCACAACAGCAACAAATGGCTCCATTGCTGGGACCTAGAATTTGCGATTAAGGGGATGTTTTGGAGGCAGAATAAGAAGGAGATCTCATAATGGTTGGAAAGTTAATAATGGGAGTTTTCTCTACAAGAGAACAAAAACCCTCAGATAAGTGAAAATCAATGGATGCAAAAGTATGTGTACACAAATTTGCATGAAATTTTCTTTGGCGAATTTCCAATTATTCTGATTGAGTGGCTAGAAATATTAGTGGAAAAGACTGGAAGGTACATAGCTACAACGATGAGGAATTAGACTCTTGAATTGGCAATACAACTAAATTATGTAAGAAACCCAACTACTCATGCAATTGATTTTTGGTTGGATAACATACTAGGAGGATATATTATAGAGTTTGCAGTAGATTGCATCCAATCATACAATGTTGCAGAAAGGGAATTTTTCAAAGGTCCACGCAGGAGGTTCTTGAAATCATTAGGTACGTGGATAAAGATGATTTTATGTGAAAAATGCATGATGGTAGTGGAATCTGAATTCTAAAGGGCCCTGCCCACATAGGGGAAGAAAGGGATGACAAGAGGATAGTCTGAGATCAGGAGAAAGTGAAGGAAGAGATGAAAAAGGAGGAGAGGGACTAAGAATGCAAGAAGAGGGTACGCCAGAGGAATAATATGAGTTTGGAGAGTTGTGTAGAGGAAGGAGGTACAAGAGGAAAAAGACTAGGGTTGAGAAAGGAGAGTCTCACACTGAGCTAGAGGGGAGAGAACCTTGAACACTAATCTGAATTGTGGAGATACCGTATATAGGAGGATAAGAAGAGGAGTTCCAATATAGTTTTATGATAGAATGACCATCATGTCCTACTTAGAAAAGGTCCTGTGTTGAATCCATGAACCCATGTGCATCACCATAATCAGAAATAACAATTGAAGACTTATCAAAAGAAATTGCAGTTAGCCAGGGAGGACAAAGTAGCAACAATCAGAGTAGTGGAACTAGTGCGCATAGTCAGAGTCAGAGCCAACCAACATCACCAAGAGGAGGGAATAAAAAAAGCAACATGGAATGGGTAGACAACACCCTTAGATTTCCTAAGTTCTAGGGAGTTGGGTCAGAGGTCCCGTAACAACATTTGTTTGTCTGCGAGAAAATTTGGGCCGCAAAGAATGTCCAATACGAGGTTGTGAATATTGCACAATTGGAAACAACACTTAGAGGTCATTCCTTGGTCTAGTACATGAAGCTGTAGAGTACCACATCTACAGGGAAGGAAAAAACTTTGGTAGAAATAAGGTAAGCACTACTAAAAGAGTTCAATAAGCCAAAGTTGGAGTCATAGTACATCACATAATTGAAGGAGATCAAACAGGTACATACATAGTCAGTATGGGACTTTGATCAAAGGTTCAAGGATTTGATGGATAAATTGAATTTCCATATTCCTGATCAAGAACGTCGAGAATGGTTTATTTTAGGGCTTCTACTACACATTTGCATGAAGTTGATCCAAAAGAAGGTTGCGTCACAACTTGAGGCACTGGAAATTACAATGGAATTGGAATAAAATCCTGTAGAAGATAATGGAGGGATGACGCAAGTTCAGAAGTAGTTGGATGCATTGAAAATTCAACTGGAAGAACTAACAAAGGGAAAGGAGAAACACAAGAAAGTATGGTGTACCAAATGTAGGACTGAAGGCCATCACAATGACGAATTCCCAACATTCACACAATATTTGGCGACGAGAGCACCAAATCCATTACTAGGAGGAGGATATTGTGAGATGTGTAAGAAATGGGGCCATCACTCAACTAAGTGTCCATTAATACATAAGTATCAGAGTACCCCAGAGAACTTGTTTTGCAATTTTTGTGAGTTATTGGGGCATTGTGAGAAGTATTTCTATACATTTAACTGAATGAGGGAGTGCACATCAGATATGTACATGATTTGGGGGGAGAATGCTGCAACAGAAGGGGGTGGTTCACAATACAATAATCAAAGAGGCTTCACTCCAGGGAACAAAGGGAACTTTGGAAGAGGCCGAGGTAGAGGAAATTTTGGTAGAGGAGGAGGAGGAGGAACGATTATATGTTATAACTATATTCAACTTGGACACTTGGCCCATGAATATCCAAATCCGTGTATGATGTGCACATATTGCATAGCACTAGACCATACGACAGAATATTGTCCCCAATTAGTTGCAAAGTGGCAAGCCATAGGAAACCAGAACCTGAATCCAAGTCAGAATGTGCAAAAAATATCACTCGAAAGATGCAATGAAGGACCGATACTAGTAGTTATTATGCGTGAAGGAACTAGAACATAGGTTGATATGGAAAATGAAGGAAAGTAGAATGAACAATGGGTAAGGAAGTTAGCAGGGATTATTCCAGTCTTTGATCCTTAGCAAGAAAATGAGACATATCAAAGGGAAAGAAAAGAAGTACTCAGATAGGATTGGGGAGTGTCAACATATTCTGTGCCTCTGACAGAAGGTCGTGTTGTGTCAGAGAAATTGATTGGAAAGGTAAGCACACTAACAAAATTCCTGAAAATTTGTGTAGATCTAATGAAGGATGAAACTTCTTAACTACACTGTATAACATGATTTTTCATTGTACACGAGAAAGGGAAACTATCGCTTGTAAATACTTTACTGCAATGCCGCTTGTAAATACTTTGACACTCATGCAAAGAGTGAAGTATTTCATGGCATTTTCCTCAATGGATATGAGACTCAAAACATTTCATTTATTGTGTTGAAGAGGTATGGTAGATTCAACTTTCAACTATGATTTGACTGATATGAAAACACTGTAGTATCGACTTAATAAAGAGAAAGCCTCACAAATGTTGGTCAACCATTGCATTTGAGATGGATTTTTCTTATTTTATGCACCCTACATGATTATGTACAAACTTTACGATATTACAAATATTGTATCATTGTATGTATATCACAACCATGCTTTTGAATGGGTTTTGATATATGTATTCTTTATGAAACAATATAATACCCATTCTTTTAGCCCACTTTTGAAAACACAATAATGTAACATCATATAAATTATACTCCCAAGTGGGACATTATATGAATATATAGTGAATTCAATATTGTTTATAAAAATAATATAAGGTCCATACATATCCCAACTTTGGAGTTTATAAGATACATAATTCTTTTGTTCATGAAATTCTATGTAAGAAAACCATATTATTTGTAATTTAAATGCCAGGCCACCTATCTCTTTACTTGCATATTTATATCTGTGCCATGTAATTCAATTGATCTCCATGTTAAGCAACTAGCATAACATGATTTTATTAGAAAAGCCCCCCCTTCTCTTGTTTTGTTTATTGAAAGTATCTCAAAGAGAGAAAAATGACAAAGATGTTTGTATGTAAAGGTGAGGTCAAATGTAAATATAACTACAACTTCGCAAAAATTTGTGAAATACGATCATGATGCTGACTTGAGCATCAATAGGAACCATGTGCCATATCTACACTCAAAGTCCTCTAGAGATACTCGACACAATAAAAATCCTTTTTATTTGCGATAGACAAGGTTGATCCCTCAGAGTCAAGCTTTATTACCTTTGATTCCGACCAGGTTCATCATCATCTTTCCCATCAAATCACTTTCTAGATAAATGTGAGAACGATGGGAAAAAATATCCTTCACACTATGATTGATGAAGGAGCCTAAAATTGCATTATGTTCATGTCATGTTGGAAATCCATTGGCTATCCAAAGCTTGATACATTTGCGACCATATTGAAATCATTTGACATCCATATGTTCCAACCCCATTGGATTATCACCACATTTCCCATTGAGTTAGGTGGTAATATTTTTTCTGTTTCCGTGGAGGTAGTCGACTCACTTCTGATAAAAATATATTACTTGGGCATACTTGGTTCTACGATATTACCGAGGTCTTATGTTTTCCTCACTTAGGGAAAATCATCATTATCGATCAACTTCATTTTTCACTCCATATGTTGGAAACAATGTGGGTTCTAACATACCCTTTGTTGGTAATTCCCAGAGTTATTACATGAGTGTTGTTGTAGGGATGCTCAAAGACTCTTCTCTCATGGAAGCATTCCCTCTCCCCCCCCCACCTCTTACTCTGAATATTTCTATAGTTAATATGATCTCTTCATTTACTAGTGGATCCCTTGGGTATTTTGTTCCTTGGGTGGTACCTCATCCACAAGACGTTGAATCGTATGAATATTTCATGCCGCTCACTGTAGTTGAGATTTCCTCCCTGATGATTTCTCCAGCATCAACTGATACAAGGAAACACATCTATCCTCATATGGAGTGTGATAAACATACTTCGTCCGCATGGGTGGTTTACTCTCTGAGTGCACATGATTTCCTCGATACTAAGTTTCCTTCAGATAAGGCCATCCTAGATGTCATGGATTCCATTTTTGAGCCCAAGGATGAGGTGATGCATTGATCATATTTTCCTGATTCATAACTGACAAGAGTTACCATGATGAGTCTTGATCTGAGACTGGGGGAATTTGTCGGGGCATCCAATAGACTTCTTGGTCTTGTCCCTTTTCCACCTTGGATTTATTTCTCAGAACTTGACACCGATTTCTCCGCTCTCCATTCCTATAATTTTTTTTTTGTACCTTATTCACGTCTTGATGGGCATCATCAAGGATCTATCCTAGTTCATGAGACTACTCTTGATGAGTATCTTCATATGAAAAAATAATTTTATAAGTGGAATGGCCTTGACATGTTAAGCCATATGATGTCAATGTTGGTTCATGAGTTCATCGATTATGAAAAAGATCCTTGGCCTGCGCCTAGCAATGGGATCTACTTGGTGTAAAGAATCAATATGCATAGTGCCTTGTACATATGTGTGTTATGTGAGTGATTTTTGTTTTGCATATATTATATCAAAAAAATTTCAAAAAAATTTTCTTTTTTGAGATTTCACTACGCGTTTTGACCTTGGAATCTAGTTTATAAATGTTAGGGAATTTATTTTTATGAAGCTAGTGACTTCCATTGAACTTGAGGTACATGTTCCCTAAACTAGGATATAAGGATATGTTTTCCTCTATGATACCATATTGCATTATTAACCTCTCATTTTGTCGTCATAATTCCTTAGGTTCGAATTCGTTAGGTTATGAAATTATCCACTCCATTTTTGCATGTCATAACTTGTATGGTATTTTCTATCCTCCATGGGAACCCTAGTTAGCACCCATATTTCGATTCGGTGCCCATGCAATGATTTTCCATAGGCCCGGGAAACCTCTTATAGCCCTGACATGACTTGATTTTGAGACTCATTTTCATCTCTTCATCTATATTATGGAAATATCCCAAGGGGGTTCTCATATTTTTATTTTTCTTTGTGGTTTCTTATGCATTTGCTTCTTACATCATGGATCCTGCCACTACGATGTTATTTACCTAGATATGCTTACCATTATTGCAGTATCCCTTGAACATCCTCCTCTTGAATTATTTGGACACTATTTTTCATCCATCTACCCATGGATAGAACAATTGCTAAGAGTGGATCTCACTTTCCAGTACCATTTGCATTCATTTTTCTTAGGTTGGTTCCATGTGCTTGGAACATAAGAACATGTTGTTAAGCCATTCGTTCTCTCCAAACAAGATAACTTTTATCCCTTTTTCGTGCTTGTTAAACCATGAAAAAGACACTTGATAAGTTCACTTTTAACTCTTTTTCATGCTTGCTAAAACACAAAAAGACAACTTTTTGAGTAAATGTTTACCTCTTTTTGAGACTCGTAAAAAGACACGTTTCCAAGTAAACTTTTACCTCTTTTTAGGACTCATAAAAGGACACAAAAAAGACACCTCATGTGTATACTTTAACTCTTTTTATATATTGTTAAAATTGAACAAAAAAGATACTATCAAGCACACTTTTATCTCTCTTTCACGCTTGTTAAAACATGAAGGAGACACTAAAAAAAATAATAATAAAAGAGGGTTTTTTTTTTTACCATTGATATATTCACAAAATGGAAATGTTAGCCAAGCTTCCTTGAATATGGAACCTATTTTCATCATTATATTATAGTTTGGTTTTATCTTGCCTAGAATCCATCCTAGTAATTTGAGTCACAGATACGCCTCCAGTTGGTTACTCTTCCAGTCATCATGGACAATGCTTCAATGCCTCCTGTGTTGTTGCACTATATTTATCTATCTCTTGAGTCTTGCTGCCAAGTCACAATTTTTTTGTGATATATGTTCAAGGGAAGATCAAGCCTAAGTTGGCCATTTGCTATTTTGTTGACTTTCTAAGTCAACCATCCTAGTTTCAGTTGTATTGGGTGTTTCTCTCTCTTCACATCATCTCTCGGTGTATGTTTTGTGTCAATTTATGGGGAATAAATTAAGGCCCTCCTTCAGTGGATCACTTCCTATCGACTTCAACACATTATCTAGGAGAGGGATCTGGAAACCGACTAGTACCTTGGAACTTGTAGTACTTAGTGGTAGGCCTCCTCACAATCAACAATTGGTTTACATAATTGACTCTTGATCGATTGATTCTAAGAGTGTTCAAAATAATCTCCTCTATTCACACTCGCTATATTGTACTAGGTACATTGGGTTCCATTTTCATCATTGGTGGGTCCCCTTGCATATTTTAATGGTATACCTCAAGAACCAGTAATAAAATGATTTCTACCATGCTCGACATCAACTCCTCTATTTGAATGTTGTAGAATTGTACCATTAGGGTTTGGGATGAAGACCTTGTATTTGGGTCCACATCCTTCCTTCACATCACCCCTCCCAATTTTCAATGGAGTATATCTCCTTATATGAGTACTTTGAAGACTTCAAGGGAATTCTTTTCAATGCTCATTATCTTCTTTATGTATATGTTGTGACATAGATCCACATTGTATTTTGTCATGGATATGATCTCATTGATGACATGTATCCATTGTGTATTCTTTTTTGGCCATGGTCTTGCATTTCAAGTCATGGATCCTCAAGGTATTTTTTTGGCAACAATGCTTTGATACTCTTTAGAGTCTGGGTATGTCTACCTTGGCGATGGTCTATATATGTATTTATCCTTAGTCTTTGATTGTAGGTACTCTTTGACCTCTAGAACTATTTTGTCTCTCCTCACATTGTATGGCATTGATACCATTTTGTTTTGATGTGTTTTTTTCATCGATTCCTTTCTTTACCTCATGCATTAGGGGACATATGTTATATACACCCTACAGTGTCAGGAGGAACAAAAAAAAATATGATAGTTGAAACACAACCTTAAGATTCAATCAATTTTTAAAGGGTGTCACTAGTCATACATGGAAAAAAGTGACATGTTGCTAGTCATATATAGTGCAAACCATGACTAGTCACTATTCATCTATAGTGCAACCCATGAATAGTCATTAGTCATCTATAGTGCAACCTGCGAAACCCTTAGTAACCTTCTAGATTCATAGAATTTCAAAGAGGAAAATGAGGGATGAGTTGGTTCTTCGTGGCATGAGCCTTGGAAATCACATCATTTGAGTCTCCATTGGTCTCTATAAGATATTGAATCTCTCCCAAGCCTCTTCCAAGTGTCTATGTAAATAAGGCCAATCTTGAGCATGAGGGAAGAAAAATCATTTGCAGATATATGCTACCAAAATACAGAGGTGCTTCTCCATATACATCAGTTGCAATAAGGTTTCCTAGCTTATTTGAAGAAGATAAGGATGAGAAATGAGCAAGGGGAAACTAGAAGTGCATCTTCACCTTGAGGTAGTGACATTGATGTACTTATTGCATTTTTGTTAATAGATCATTGTCTTTCCCCCATGAATGTTTGTATTCTTTATGAAAATGTTTATATATGGTCACATAACGAATAAATCATGATAGATCTAGTGGATTTGAATTTCCTAACACTAGAAGAATAATAGATCAGTCGTTATTTGTCTCCTTGTGTGCATGAAGTAGATCACATGAGCTGGATATCAATAGCTTCATCATCCAGAAACACAAGGAAAATTTTTGGTCGAAAGGTATGTTCATCACCCTTATTGGTTAAAAGGAAACACAGTTTCTTGAATTTAGAGGAAACCATAAGAATTCTATCCCACTGTTTGTCTTGGATCAATAGGCAGATCCTAGGGAGATCTTGTTAGTCAATTGGTGATATTTTATCTATAACACTTTACCCTATAAATGTTTATGTAAAAATTGAATGAAGTAATTGATAGATCATAATTCATCCTTCAAACATAACATGCATGAAAAATCAAGTATTTAAGTAATCTCATTAGTAGTTGGGATTGCAAAAAATTAGGGTAAGGTAGGGATCAACAAGGTAAGATTTAGTCATCTATAGGTAAGAGATTTCAACCTAACTTATGTCGTTTCTATCCATCTTGTTAGTCATTTCCAGAATAAATAAATATTTTACAATAGCATATTTTATTTTATCATGGATATATTATTGTTACTTAGGTAACAATACCATTTTGAACTCAACATACAAACTTGTTTGATCATCATACATGTATGTAGGAATGTGAATTAATATTGAAATGAAAATCATATGTGCAAGGATATCTTCATGTGTTAAATGGGATCACATATTGGGTTTCAAATTGACTATTTCCAACACACTAATTGATTGTAGTATGGATAGAATTTCATGCTACAAATAGACAAAACACCTCTAAGAATGAACTAAATCGAACACAAGGTCAATGTAATCTATTTGTAATCTTAAAGAACCAATCAATGTGTTAGCACATAAGATTGATCATGTTATCCAAGGATTATGTCATACCATCAAATAAAAACCTCCTCGAAGTGTGCAAGATATATTTGAGTTGGCGTTGTGAACTAGCGCTACGAACTAGTTAAGGAAGAGGGTTGGAGGTTAGGCAACTTGCAGGCATCTGAGTGCAAATCTGAAATTACCAACATCAACCTCATAGCCATCAGGTACTCCATGAGATTTTTTATCTTGTTTGGAGGTCAGGAAGGGTTTTTCTACTTGATTTTCCTTTGGTGCTACGAAATGGCTCAGGAGCTACAAATTTAGACAGGTGCTACAAAATGTGCTGCGGAAACTCTGTTCTAGGACTGTTGAACTGGTATTTTTGACCAGCTGACTTCTAGGGGGATTTCCGGGTGAACTAGGATGAATTTTAAAAATACAAAGGAGGTTATTGTCAATAACGGACTTAATAACATTAACCTATTTATTTTTTTACACAGGTGTCACGGAATTGGAGATTCGAAGGAATCTTTGAGCCCTATTTTCATAATTTCGCCTCCTGAAAAGCAAGAAATCTGTTAAAACGTGTCATTCTCTGTTTGCAACAGTTTATATTTTTGGAAAGGGGTTGGAGTTCGAATTGGTGAGCTATAAAGGACCTATAGTGCTATATATTTCATGGTACAAGAGTAGAGTTTGGTTAGAATGAGCTAAGAAAGGGATTTAGGAGCATAAATGACTGTATATGTCAGTTTGTAAGACGAAGGGGCATGTTGTTGTAATAGAGTATGTTATTGAAGATTCATATAAGTTGTTTCATCAGATTTATCCTCTTTTTTATCTGTTCTATTCTTCATCTTGTTTGAATGTATTGCATATTTTAAGGGTTAAAATATGTCTTTGATTGATGGATTCTTGAAGCAACAGAAGATCTGCTGTAAAATTGCCTATATATTATTGTTTACTGTTCAAGCACATTTAAATTCTCTTTGTAGAGAGGATATTTTCTTAGTGAATATTCATCTTTATGTAAAATACTTTATTCTTCTCTTCATCATTAAGCAAATCCTTTGTCTGATAGGAAGCTTACATGCCTTCAATGAGCAGGGTGTTTATGACTCCATTTCCCAATGGTCCATCACTGATCTGCAGTGATATATTTTGTCTTTTCCTTTCTTTCAACTCTTTCTAATCCTCGATTTTAAAACCCAATATAAATAAAGTTGTATGTTACCAAGATTACTCCCATTTGCATTCTGGGGGTGACTCTTGGAGTGCTAACATAATGCACTATGAGTGATGATATAAATTGATGAGGAATTCTATATCAAAAACACATATATACAACAACCTATTATCTGTGTATGATATTAATGAACTCAAAGAGAAAATACAATAGTTCTCCCATCACCCTTATCACATGCAACAACTACAGGGAAGATAAAATCTAATATTTTCAAGAAGGAAAAGAACCCATCATGGCCAACACTCCAAACCCCCAAGGGGAAAAGTATACCATGATAACCTATATCAAACCATACCATGTCCATAACAAAGAAAAAAATTCATTCATAATAACAATATGCTCCAAACCTTCATCATAACATATCTATAAATGGTCTCAATGAGGTGGATTTAATAGCAAGGTAAACCTATTAGCATGCATGTATAAATGGGAATGTTTTGGATTATTTTAGGCACAACCACAAGAGAGAAAATAATATAATTTAATTACATTCCACCCCCAAAAATAGTAGTGGGAAACAAAATGATTTAAGGATATAAAAAATAATCTTGGCAATTCATATTACCACAAAAGACAAACTAGGAAATATGGCCATAATATCATAAGCAAAAGGATGAACTGCCATCTTGGATGTGGTATCATTCTGTAGTAGGGAAAAGTGCCAAGAAAGCCATGACTATTCTTAGTCAAATAAATATTGAATTAAGGGAAATTGAGGGCATGAGTCTAATTCCGAAGGGGAAAAAAATTAGGTTATGACAAATAAGAAACCAAGCAAGGTTTGGAAGCATATTCATGAAATCCCAACACACCATTATTCAAGCAATACATACAAAGCCAAAGGAAAATTGAGCATTGTTTTAACGACCTAAGGGTTACCTTCTCTTTATTATTTTCCAAATTGTATGGTTGAGCCTTTTCCATGGTATCTTTGCTTCACTACTTTTTCTTTTTCATTCATCAACCTAAACCCCTTGTAACAAATCAATTTACTCAAGTATCTATGGCAACAAACTATAAATTCAAATGGTATTCTAAGGGTTAGCTCTATCTCAGCTATAGATCTAGGCTTGAACATATGACTTGAAATTCACGTTCCCTCTCACCAATTTTTCCTGCATTCAGAATGATAAATTGGGTATTATCATATGCAAGACAAAGATTGATGTTACAATATCATGAAATATTGAATTTAACTCTAATAAGATGCAATGTACAAGGATAAAACAAGCCATGAAATGGAGTGGAGGCAAGTAATGATTCAAGGCTTTTCCCCCTTTACACTTTGACCCTTGGATGCATATTGATAGTGATGATTTAGTCTCATATTTAAAACCTCCCTTGCTAATGTTTAGCTATTGCTAATTCACCATTGATTTGTTTTCTTCCCCATATTTCTATTGTTATTGTAATATCCCCTAGTTTTAATCCCCACTAATTATAATGTAATTGTGTAAATGTGAATTAGGATGGTAAGCCAATATGTTTTAGGAGGGATATATCATATGAATTCATATGGCAAAGGGATGAGATATGTATTTTATACATTGAAACGATAAATAAAAATACTAATCGTTGGTTGTGATACAAGAGGGACGGTAATGATGGGGGGATATGATTCCACAAGAGAATGGGCCAAAGGGGGGTCTAAGGGGTTACCCATTTTATAAAATTATTATTTTGTATGAACCTTCTAATTTATTTTTAAGTGTATCAAAGCCCCAATAATTAAATTGATGTAAGAGTGGTAGGTGGTGTTGTACCCTAGGTCTACATCCCATGCCTCTCCTCTCTTTTTCCCTATGCCTTCATAAATTTTCTTTTTTCTGGTGGTTAAGTCAGTTTCCCACTATTGAGTGTCTTGGCCCTTATTCATTTTTGAGTCTTTGCGCATTTTTGTTTTTGTTTTTATGAAAGGATAAAATACATGTCATATTTGTTTCAGAATGCTTGTCATCACGTGCACCATTGATTGAGCTCACTGCAGGTCTGCCAAGCCTTTTCTATGTGTAGGAAATGCCCGTGCACACAACGCAACAATCTAGAGCAACAAATTTCAGGCTCAGACTGTGGGAACATATAGGTAAACTTTCAACGGTAAAGATCCACCAAGAAATTCATAGATCAATGACTCTCGTCCATTTGGGTTCCAGAATCATGCGGGTTTTAATATCAAGTTCAAAGTACTGAGTTGCCAAAGAACCGAATGTCGAAGACCCAAAGACCCGAAGTCCCGAGAACCTAACATGTCGCTTCAGCGATTTTCCTTTGGGATTTCTCTGAGATTAACATTCATAAACTCCCGAAGTCCCGAAGCTCGGATTTTCGAAGAGAATCTGGACCGTTCGTTGGTCATGACGCACGACAACAGATCATTCACTTCGGGGATTTTCCTCCAGGATATTTTTAGGTTTCACATTCAAAAGTCTCAAAGAGCCAAAGATCCGAAGTCCCAAAGTAAATCAGGACCACCCATCAGAGGAGACACGTGGAAGCAGATCAACCACTTCAGCGGTTTTCCTCCGAGAGATCTTCACACTTAACATTTTGAAATTCCCAGAGTGTCGAAGCACGTGGAAACCAACAGTTGAGACACATGGCACACTCATGAGGCAGGACATGTGACATTCATATCAGGTCATTTTGTTGTGTAATTAGCCCATTTCCACATGACACGTGTCACCATTCTTTCCAAGACACCTCAGTAGCTGTGATATCATACGACTTCAGACCGCCACATCACTTCGATGATTTTCCTTTGGCAGATCTTCACGCTTGACATTTGAAACTCCTGAAGCCTAAAATTCCGAAGTGAATTTGGACCGTTCATTCATCATGACATGTGGTGACAAATCATTCACTTCGGATATTTTCCTCCAGGAGATGTTTCATGTTTCACATTCAAAACAGCCAAAGTTCGAAAGTCCGAAGTGAATCTGGACCATTGATCCCAGGTCAACGAGAACTGTCGATCATTGCAGCAGGTAAATGGCACCCATATCTTAGATCATCATTAGATCGATGGCTATAGTTCATTGCAGGGATGCAAACTTCTCGGACGTTAATTTTCCAGAGCGGTCCCACAATTTAAACCATGGTTTTGTTGGAAGGGTACATGGCAACTTGTGAGGGGTTGCGGGCCCAAAGTCAGTCTGGATCCAAATCACCCTCAACATCTCTCACAATCACGTGCTTGAATGATGTCAGATCATCGCGTCACCTCACATGTCATCTCCCCTCATCCCACTCACTACTCTCACTCCTCTCACCACCTGACACATGTCCTCCATTAAAACCCATGCTGATCTCCATCGATGGTGGCCCACCTCTCCAGATCAATGGTCCTGGTTGCATTTTGGACCCCCCCGACCATTCTACATTTAACGGTGGGGGGGGGTTTGAGAAAGTGGTTTTCCCACTGCAGGCCCTACCTAACGTGACGGCTCCTCAAGAACTCAGACCCCCCCTCTCTAATCTTCTTACCGCCTTGTTGGCCCTTGACCAAGTTTTGAAGGATCTGGTCAAGTTTGACCTATTTTCGGACTTCAACAACCTGTTGAAGGAGGAGCGCAAAACAAAGCAGAGATCACAAAACTCAGCCCCTTTTTTGGGTCCTTTTTGGGTTTTTGGGATTATGTAACGGGCATGGGATGTCGACCCATGGGTTTACCCATGTTTTGGCCTATTTCGTAATGTATAAATAGATGTCTAGGATATGTAAGAGAGAAGAAAGGGATCTATGTGATGTGAGGCTGATAAGCTAAGTTCTAAGTGCAAGTATGGTTTGTAGATGCTCTGTGCATACTGGGAGAGACTCTCAGAGCTAGGTGCAAGGTATTGTAATAGGCTATGAAGGGATTTGTGCTATAATGCAAGGACAGAGGATCTAGCGAGGTGCGTAGATCTCCCATCCTAGGCGAAGTAGGGTTTTGAGGCTCTGTGCTTGTAACCGATTGATTGAAGACAATAAAGAAGAAGAGTTGGTGGACGTAGCCCCAGGGTGGGGGTGAACCACGTAAACACTATGTTTTTACGCTTTGTGCTTGTCTTGATGTGTTTATAACTTCTCTTGCTAAGTGCTTTGATAGAGATAGATAAATCTGCTGATGCTTTGTGCTAATGATGTTTAAGAATGTTAGATTTTACCTATATGAAGGTGCTTAGTGCTTGATCTGCTGGATATAACCTGCCTGTTTATGATAAAGTTCTTAAATACATCAGATCTGAGTGAATGATGCGATGCTTTGTTTTATCTGCACAATAGTTATTGGTTGAATATTGATGAACTGTTGATGCTAAAGTGCTATGTTAAGTATTATAATCACAGATATGTGTCCCAGCTAAGGTTGCAGACACTTGAGTCCTGCAACCACCCCTGCCTCTACCTCAGGTGAGATTTCATCTGCTTCATAGGTGTTGCTGAAAGGGTCGGTAGTTAGGGTTTTGTTGGTGCATTGTTGTAGCATTGAACCATGGGTATGCCCTTGTGCCAACAAATGGTTCCATTGTTTGGACCTGAAACTGTGATTGCTGTGAACTGAAGAGAAGTTCTGTGCGCAGATCTACTGCTGAAGTGCGTAGTATCGGACCTGAAACTGGGATTGCTAGGAACTGAAGAGAAAGTTCTGTGCGTAGATCTATTGCTGAAGTGTGCAGTATTGGACTTGAAACTATGATTGTTGGGAACTAAGAAAGAAGAAGCTTTGTGCAAAGATTTGACCTGAGATTGTGAAAGATATATGCGTAGATATGTTGTCCCGATACACAACATTCTACTTGACCTGAGGATATCTGTACCAAGAAAAGAGGTCAGATATGAAGAAAATAGGTAAAATCTGTAATCTCTGTGCTCTGATACAAGTAAGAATAGCGAAAGATATATATCTGAAGGCTTTGTGCTTTGTAGAAGTAATATTAGTGGAAATTTTTGTTTCAAAAGTATGAATCTAGGTATGTTTGATAGATTCTATCCTAGCTTGAAAACTAGGGTATTAATAGATGAAAGAAGATTTGATATGAATATATATGATATGAATAGTGAAAGATATGTTATACCTATGCATAGAAAGAATGTTTGGACTAACAAATGGATGCAGGATCCTAGAAAGATTTTTTTGCAGGTTAGCTTCTATGAGCCTAGCGCACAGTACAGGAAAGGCTAGAGATCACTTAAATGAAAGAGAGGATTAACCCTCTGTTACAGTTGCAGAAGATCGAGACATCTTGCTAAGGGATTCCCTGGGAAAATACCTAGTTGTATTTGTTGTAAAGCTATGGACCATGAAGTGTTGGATTGCCCTAGAATGATTGCTAAGATGGAAGGAATGAATTTGAATAAAGAAAACCCTAAGGTAGATCCATAAATAGCAGAACCTTCGAAAGAAGCAGAGAAAGTATTGATACAAATAAACAAAACATTAAATGACCACCGACATGTCAGATTATCAGAGATATTCAAAGAAAAAGAATGCTTTGAAACAAGAATAGGAGACTTCGACATTGACTGTGTTCTGGATGAGGAAACACAGGTGAATATTATGACAAAAAGAACTTGGGAACTTTTGGGAAAGTCTGCTATGATTCGTTCATTAGGAGGAATAGGGTTATTTAGAGGAACGCTGATAAACCTATGTGGAAGGCTCGCTCAGATACCTATGACTGCTAATGGAACTTCGACAGAAGAATATTTTGATATTATTAAATTTATCGAGGACAACACCCCATTTACCATCTTATTAGGAAAACCTTGGATTGACATAGATCGAGCCAGACGAAAAGAAGAAGAAGAAGTTTTGGAGCAGAAGAAGAAAGAATTAAAATATTTCATGACTAGAAGGATCACACACTTGATCGAAGAACAACAGAACATATCGAAGCTATTTAACACTAGATACCTGGATGTCGAAGTTGCAAGAACACTAGAGGATCCACAGAATATTGAAGTACCTATCCCAGACAAAGAAGAAGTATTATCCGGGAACCCTAGGGAAGAATCTCAACAACGCAAAGTGACTAGGTCAAAAGAAGACAAAAATCAGAATGGAAAAAGGAATACTGAGACGAAGCTCACTGGAAAGAAGGCTAGAAAGTTAAGTAAGAAGAGAGCCAAGATCGATAAGTTGTAGAAGGCTCTAGAGGGAATCTTGTAGAAGGAAAAATTGAAAAATTGGAGCTTCGCTAGGATATCAGAACAGCGACACATGGCACTTCGCCATGGTGAAGCAATATAGCCGTTGGGGACATTATAACCATTATATCAATGCTCTGAACAGATAGAAATCCATTTATGGCCAGCTAGCTTGCCATCCGACCATTGGTACCATGCCATAATGGACAGAACCAAGTTAATGAAGGACTCATACCCGTTGCAAGCGACCCATTGTCGAGTTACCTATTTATCCCACCGCGCCACGCACCGAAAACACTTTTTCCAATTGAGAATTTGAGCCCACAGACTAAGTTGAGTTTATACAGTGATCATCATGCTTCTTCTCTCTATCTCATCACTGTGTCTAAGCTACCCCCCAAAACTGAAATTGTTAACCCCGAGTGTGTATGTTGGACGAGTTGAGCACTATAGAAAAAAATGTTGAGGAAGTTTTGATCGACCTTATGACTGAAAGAGTCATGTCGATGTCTATAGGTATACAAGCATCATCCATGAGAGGATTGCCAGCCTCTCCATCCACTTCTCGCTGAGCAGGACCATCCCAATCGTCCGATGAGAAGCAATCTAAGAAAAGGGATGACTTAGCGAATGCTAAACTAATCCCGACTATATTACCCACCTATTTACCACCTTTAAGAGGTGCTGTAAACCACGACAACGTACCTAGATATTTTGAGTATGCCTTGGTCACTGCATACCTCCCGAAGGGGATACGCACAGTACGAGCAGACCAAGATAAGATAGCAGTGTTGAAGTTTAGCGACTTCAAACTTGGAGATCACAAAGTCTACAACATTTTAGCCCCACATAAGTATCTGACTAGAACAAAAGGGGAAAACTCAAAGGTAATTCCCCAAGCATGGACCCATAACCTCGCACAGTCCACCCTACTCAACGTCATGAAAATTCCCCACTTTGGAAGACACCAAGAGGTGAATGCATGTGTCAAGTTGCTTCTCTCTTGTTACCATGGTGGATATTTGTGGCTATACTATCGTTTCACAGTTGATCCGACCTTGATCAATCGAATCACGAGTTTGAGTATGCAAGAAGCTAACCCACATGATTTCTACCCTGGAAAATCCATGGACCGCATTCTCGCACAAAGGATCAAGGACACTTATGGCGATGTCGAGAAGGGAATGGGAGGATACAAGGTAGCCTCTATTCAGAATGGATCAGTGCGCCTTTCATGTCAGTTGATTTCAGGGAAGTTAGTACGCAATAACTGACCCACCCAAGTGATTGGTTTTGTAGTCGACCTCTCAGGGAAGTGCATGGAGGGCTTAAAAATGAATTAGGTGAAGTACCTAGTGAACTAGTTGGAACTTGACTAAAGAGAAGTGCAAGATCAAGGATATGAATTAAATTTCAGTTGGCTCTTGATCCTGATCGCTTTCATTTTCTGGGAGATGCTGAAAGGTGCGACCTTCCCAGACATCGAGCCTTTCGAACCATTGGCTACAAAGTTCAGTACATTGTGGTACCCAACTGACATGAATAAGAAATGGCAGTCAAATGCCGTGTTCCATATATACTACAATCAATTGAAGATAACCATACAGTCAGAGCCTCGCATGACGCCGAACACTATACACGGATTCAGGCCTTTCATGAAGTTCAAGGCTGATCGACATTTCATTTATATCACAGCGCAATTCGATGAGCACAAGCAACAACTTAAATCATACTATAAGATGAAGAAGGATGACTTAGAGGATATTACTAAGGAATGGTCCACTGACCTCCTTATTCCAACCGACCCTGTAGAGATATATGATATCGATAGCCTAGAAGTTGCGTAGGATACAACCGTACCTAGAAAAACAAAGAAGACTAACGAAGTACAAGATTTAAGTAGTTCCTCAATGAATATTGCTTCCATGTCACCAGATAAATGAGTTGATGGCGAAAAGATAGATGGCACAGAAGCTGAACAAAGGAAGGCGAAGTAACACCACCCAGAGACGAGGAGGACCCCTCAAATAAAAGGAAGTTTTGCCCCCCAAAACCTTCCTCCCAAAAGAGATCAAAATCCCTTACAACTAATATGCAAACCATCCTCACCTCTGATGATTTTAATTTCATCATAGCATTGCTGAATGATGCTTCGTTGGAGATAACAGAGAAGCAAGAAGCTAAGCAGGAGGAGATGTACAATAGCATTAAGGTCGAACTCCAAGGGGTGCAACAGGAACTACAGTCTAATTGTTTAGTCTCCACTGTGCCTCTGCCATTGGGAACAGTGAAACTGAGAGATGAGCCAACCCAACTCCACCAGCTCGCTGATACAGTCGAAGCTCGCCTTCGATGAGAACAAGAGGAAACAACACAAGCCACACAGAATTTGGTACAAGTACAAGGAGTACTTGTATAACAACACCGAGGAGCCAAACATGAAAGAGTGCTCTCCAAGCGAAGTTCGATGAAGAAAAGGCACAACTGCAACAAGGCAATGAACCATTGCTCGCTGAGCAACTCGAAGTGAAGGAAGCGGTCAACATAGCATTGCGCTCTGTGTCTGTCGTAGAAGTAAATTAGGAAGAGGATCAAATCATGAAGCAAGTAGCTAAACTTGAAGAAGTGATCCAACAATGACAACAATGCATCGTAGACCTAGAACTATGCACTGTGCCTGAGACCCCATAGGAAGTAAAGGACCAAAGAGAAGCAACTGCCAGTAGAACAGTTGAAAGGCTAACAACCCTTACCTTAGAATGAAAGAAATTCACTGATCATAGTTCCCTGAAATATGAGAAACTTACCAAGAACCCAGAGTTGCAGGCACTGGAGTCGCATCTCCAGGAAGTCAAGTAGTACGCAGTAACACTACAGGCACAACTGAAAGCCTTGACAGCTGTGGAGAGAATGATGAGATATCAAGAGCAGGGAACCACCCAACAACAGATTCACTCTATCCAAAGCAAAGTTATGGAAGTAACTTAGACACTCCGACCTATACAAGACAAGGCTTACCAATTGTCCTTAAAGGTCGAGAGCCAGGGAGCAGAACTAGAGTAGGTTAGCACCACAACAGAACAACACCTAGAAGGACCCGTGAATGATGTAGTCATTCAATAGTTTTTTGAACAAGAGCTTGTAGCACAACAATAAGTTGAAGCAGTTTGAGCCAAGCTTGAAGCGTTCAAAGTAGAACTTCCTACATCAGAGTGACTTGGGACAAGTCACGGGTGAGTGTTGGGGGTCTGTTGGCCCTTGACCAAGTTTTGAGGGATCTGGTCAAGTTTGACCTTTTTTCGGACTTCGACAGCCTGTCGAAGGAGGAGGGAAAGACAAAGTGGAGATCATGGATCTAGACCCCTTTTTTGGGTCCTTTTTGGGTTTTTGGGATTATGTAACGGGCATGGGATGTTGGCCCATGGGTTTACCCATGTTTAGGCCTATTTCGCAAGGTATAGATAGATGTCTAGGCTATGTAAGAGAGAAGAAAGGGATCTATGTGATGTGAGGCCAATAAGATAAGTGCTAAGTGAAAGTATGGTTTGCAGATGCTCTGTGCATACTGGGAGAGACTTGCAGAGCTAGGTGTAAGGTATTGTAACAGGCTGTGAAGTGCTTTGTGCTATAATGCAAGGAAGGAGGATCTAGCGAGGTGCACAGATCTCCTATCCTAGGCAAAGTAGGGTTTTGAGTCTCTGTGCTTGTAACCGATTGATTGAAGACAATAAAGAAGAAGAGTTGGTGGATGTAGCCCCGAGGTGGGGGTGAACCATGTAAACACTGTGTTGTTCCACTTTGTGCTTGTCTTGATGTGTTTATAACTTCTCTTGCTAAGTGCTTTGATAGAGATAGATAAATATGTTGATGCTTTGTGCTAATGATGTTTAAGAATGTTAGATCTGACCTATATGAAGGTGCTTAGTGCTTGATCTGCTAGATATAAACTACCTGTTTATGATAAAGTGCTTAAATACATCAGATCTGAGTGAATGATGCGATGCTCTGTTCTATCTGCACAGTAGTTATTGGTTGAATATTCATGAACTGTTGATGCTAAAGTGCTCTGTTAAGTATTATAATCACAGATATGTGTCCCAGCTAAGGTTACAAACACTTGAGTCCTGCAACCACCCCTGCCTCTACCTTGGGTGAGACTTCATCTACTTCATAGGTGTTGCCGAAAGGGCTGGTAGTTAGGTTTTTTTTGGTATTTTGTTGTAGCGTTGAACCCTGGGTCTGCCCCTGTGCCAACATTCCTGCACCCCCCTCCGAGTTCCTATTGGGTTGTTTCTCAATACCGCCCCCTCTCACCTTTCTCCACTTGTTCTCCACTCACTTCCCAACCTAATCACACCTCCTCTCGCTATGTCATATGTCTTCACACATCGTCTACCCTCTCATCCATTCATCCCGTCTCCGATTAGATGCTCACCTCCACGTCTCCCCTCATGCCTGATTGGCTGACAACCATTCCAACGAAGCTATTTCACAGGTATAGATGGAATATGACGAGGTCAATACAGAGTGCACTTGGATTCCAAAAGCTTAGGCATAGATAGAGAGTTAAGTCTCAATCACAGGTCGACGCATATTAGCTCCATAAACGCTGCGGAAAACTCTACTCATGCAACTGGTTATCTCCAGTGGCCTCCAGCAGCTCACAGACACACCATCGTTCAACAAAAAGCTCTTCTCTGTCACTTCAAGGCCTATTTTCAGCCCCTTCATTCCTCCAACACATGCAAGAGTTCTGTCGCAGAGACAGTAGTAGTTTTATTTGATTTAGTCCAACATTTTCCTAGATTAGATGCAAGAGTGGTCTTCTGTGTGTGATAAGAACCACTCTTGCTGATTAAGTCCATTTTCTTAGTGAAGTTAATTATTTGATTTACGAACAGTTCCCTAAATATAGGTCTCAGTCCCCTAAGGATGAGAGCCTCTGCAACTCTTTTAAATAGTTAAGTTTTGGATATTGTAAAGGTCATATTTTTTGAAGAAAGAATAACAATACAAAAGACTGGTTGGACCCATTTTATGCACGGATTAAATCTCTCTACCTGGTGAACATACTCTTGATGACAGTGTTTCATTCAACTCTTCATGTGTTTTCATTCTTACCTTGAATACAGTTTTTGATTTGTGCAACGTACATTTCATTTCCTTTCAACTATTATATGACTTATTTTTACTGATATGCAACCTGTCAAGCATCTAATGCTTTGGTGAAGATTTGTTTTCTGCAACTTATGGGAGTTATTTTGTTTTGATACATGTTTGATGTCTCGAAATGATATATTAAGTATTGAAATTCTTGCAGGAGATTATTCATTGAGTAGTTTGTTGTTTCTCTCTGTTTTCTATTATTTGAATGATCTGTCATTAGTGTGCCATCAGCCAAGGAGGGCCCTCATCCATATCATTTTGCCAACCCAACCTTGCCTTTGTCTTGATAGAATAACCCTCTGACCAACCAACAAAAAGTTAAAAGAAGCAATCATTCTAAAATGATAGGTGGCCTAGCTTTTCCCTTTAGCAGTCAGGTGCAGACCTTAGGACCAACAGGTGGGAAAGGTCAACTCACCAATTTATGACAACATGGGCTGAGTAAAACCGCGTTTTGTGGAAAGTGAGAGTCAAACTTTCATGAGAATAAAAGGAAATTCGAATGGGTTATTGGGACAATTTTTACTTGATGATTTTGGAGAGCAAGAGGGGATTTGGGTGCCGAGAACACCACTAGCCATGCTAACCATGGAGATATAGTTTGTTGGGCCAATTTTTATGCTAGAAATAAGGTTGTATTTCTATAATGAAGGTTGTATGTATGCAATTGACATTTTATATTAAGGAAATGGCTCAAGATCCTTGAGAAAGTGTTGTGAGCACTCATGGATGAATTGATAATTCTTAGAGTCCCCAACTAAGATATTTCCTAGCTAACCAAGTGCACGGGAGACTTGGAGGAAAGTGGAAAGTCCTGAGAGACTACATGGTAGAGAAGGGGTATCCCATTCCTTGGGTTGTGTAGGTTGTGGAGAAAGAGAGATCTATTGGATTGGAATTGTTGTTGGAGTAGAACCTAGGTTTTATGTTGTCGGATGTGGAGGGTGGAAAACCAAGAGGGCCAGACCTCCTTGTGGACTCATAGCCTCAGCTCGGGGGTGGCACACTGTTGAGATAAATTGAACAACAACACTTATGGATGGGGGGAATGTACCTTGTACATAGTCAGTTGGTTCACCTTTAAACATATAAGTTTTATGTTGTATTTTCTATGTTAATTCTATTGTGTATACATTTTATTTGAATGTTGTTGTGTGTTTTCTTGAACAATTGCATTCATGGGGTTATATATATGTTGTTATATGCATTGATTAATTAGCATGTTGTTGCTGTAAATTTAATTGATGTGTATGTGAGAAAATTTTGGGTTTGTTGGTTATGGTATTTTACAGTTGCAATGCATCTACTAAATAAAAGGTTGAATGGAGTCCTTAGTATATCAAGTCACTGTTATAACTTTACTTTACAAATTCCAACTGTACCATGTCTACGAGAATGAGTGCTTGAGGCATGAAACTTTTAGTGAACATAATACCATAACAATCCTCTTGGAAATGATCAAGAACTACTAGGTTAACATATATGTCAGCATGCCAATTAACATAATATCATTGTTACTTCTTGTAGTGTCATGATTTCACATGATCATAATAAAATGATAATATAACCATGTAAACAAGAACTTACATAATAAACCATGAAGCATAAACCAATCATAATTAGATGAATATATGTAACACATAAGCAACTGTCAAACATCATGAACACAATCATATACATCTATATATCATAGGATTACTACATAAAACATGCATTAATAGACTTCAATTTCTCTTAGTACACACTAGAAGTATGCCTCACATCCTAATAGGTGGTTTGGATTAATGATTGCAATCAAATATAACATTGATCATTTAGGACTTTAGGGGTATCTTCTAAAATTAATATAGGTAGTCTTTTCTTCATTGTAAAACTTCACAATTGTATGTGTGTTGACCATTTTGGAGGAGAAAATCCGGTCACCAAACAAACATGTTTCTTTTAGAAACACGTGGACCTTTGAATCTTTGGTTTCACATAAGAGAGACTATGGGCATACTCTATGATATAGATTGGATCATTGTATAATTTTTCATCTATATTGGTACTTTCTGTGTGGAAAAATTGGAAGAATTCGCTTGCAAGGCCCATTTTAATGGCAAGTCCTAGTTTGGAGATTTGGGGTTTGGAACCTTCCAGAGCCATTTTTAGGCATAAAATGAAATTTTTTGGGGTCAAAAATTTGTAAGCATCGATCCTATCCCCTTGATTCTATTCTTCACAACGATACCTTCCCAACGATGTGAAATTTACCTTAATCGAAAATTGTATGCAGAATTTATGCCTCCCACAAGTTGACCTAACTTGTTTACCACCATGGTATGAGTGGATGCCATGTCAACCCCCATTACTCACACATGTGGGGCTAGACATGTGTGTAATTTCAAGAATATTCTAGAAGTTCCAAAACCTTATCACTAATTGAGGGTTGAGGATTCAAAAATCCTAACCCTAGATGACTACCAGACTATGCTAAATACTGGGCCACTAGGAGGAGAAAGGGTTCCATTATTTAGAATTGTACTTGTTCCATAGTAGTTATACCACAAATTTCCACATCAATTGCTTTTGTGAGATGACATAGCCCTTTTCCCTAGCTTGCAAGAATTAATCCCATCCTCCTTCATCAAAATCATCTAGAAAACAACTTTTTTTTTCCATTCGTGGGTCACCCATGTGAAAATCACAGATGTCCGCACCTTGCTAGTTTTCAACCTGCAGATGCCCTCAAAAATATGAAAAAACAAAATATTCCATATTTTCTGGAGGATTTTTCGGTTGGGATCATTCCCAAACTTCCCTTGTCCCATACACAACAAAATTCAACCAACTCAACCCCTTGAGGATGGTATAAAGGCACCTTTTAGGGCATGGATGAGGAGGACAACCTAGATGCAATATTATGCAGATGAATTTGAAAGATTCCTTATTTTCCTTGATGCTTTGAGTAGCATCCCCTTGATCTAGAACTTGTTTTCTGGTATTCCTTATTTTCTCTTATATGACCATATAGCGTGTTCCTATCCCTTTTGGGTCATCTGAGGAAAGGCCATCTTGCTACGTTGGCGCTTGAAGGACCAGTGGAGGAACCTGTCCAGTTGGTTTTGAGGCAATGTCGACGATTAGAGTCCAGTTGTAACTACCCACTTTCACCATTTTCAATAAAAGAGTTCTCTTTACCTCCATTCATGTGTAAATTGATTCAATCTATTGATAGATGTTAGTTTGATTCATATACTTGAATTTTTGCACATTATATGCATGCTTTGAATTTATAACTACCTTGTTGCAAGATAGACTTGGTCTTCTTTTGCAGGTTGATACCAGTGGAGATCAGGAGCATAATCAAAGGTGGAAATAAAGGATTGACATCAGACATAGGATACAAGGTGTGAACTCTCTCTTTCTCTCCTTCTCTCATTCTATCCTCAAAGTAGTTATTTTCTTATAGCATTGTTGTGTGTGAGGGTAGGTTGTATGTTTTACATATGGTCTCACTCTGCTGTGACATGACCCAAGGTCATAGGGGAAACATCTTGTAACAAAATTGGAAACCATACTAGGGAGTCTTTTCTCTTAGTTTGGGTCAGTCTTAGGGTGTCTTGTGTTGTCTTTGATTTCCTTAACTTTTCCTATTTTTTAAGCTTTCTTTTCAAATAATTTTCCATCTAGAAATTTTGTCCAAATTTTCTGGAAGCCTCCTTCTAGATTGGATTTTTTATGTTTCAAGTTTTACTAGTGCATCTGTGCTTTGTCCTTTTATGAGTTACAGATATCTGTGATATGCCTTTGTATGACCCATGGATGTCCGCGAGTACTAGTGTACATAGTCGAGGATATGTGTAAGAATTGGAAATTTTTAGCCTTTCTCTCAGTTTTGGAGGTCTGGTTTGATTCTTCAGTGCAATCTTAGCCTGTTGGGTTTTATTTTTCCTTTTATTGTTGTGTTAAGTCTTTGAAAAATCTAAAATCATTTAAAATATATTGATTTTTATTAGGTCATCATTTTGGTTATAAGGTTATTTAGGTTGATCAAAAGGTCAGTCGTGTGTAGCTGGGATGAGTTTCTTGTTTGATTGTTGTGTTTCAATGATTCTTGACTATTCTCTTTCTTTCTCTTTACCTTCTTCCCTATATCATAAAAGAAAAAGAAAAATCACATATCATTTGTATTTCATTTATTTTAGTAATATAAAAGACAAAAATACTTGTTTTCTGGTCATTCTTCTCCGACTCCCTTGTCTCTGAACTTTTCAAGAAAACAATTTGCTTACTAGCACTCAAGTCTTCAGGCATGTTGCTTTCTTTGGTACAGAGAAAAATAAAATAAAAAACCTAGTTTTTTGTAGTTAGGTCTCTTTATTTATTTGCATTGTTTGCATTGTTATTTGAAAAAAGAAAAATATACTAGCATAGGAAAAATTTTCATTTCAAGGTTTGAAGGATTGCACATGCATTTTCGTTTTTTGGAACTCTTTTTCATTTGAATAATTAGTGTAAAGTTTTCTTTGCTAGTGTTCTTGTAAGTTTCATTTTTGCAAGAGTCTCAAACAACACCAATTTCACCTCCATACCCTTTGAGTAAAAACAACCACTAAAACAAATGATAAACTTAAAATGTACTAATATTTGTTTCTAGGGTTCACAAACAAGTTTAGGGTTAGGGCCTTGGATTAGGAATGAAGAGATAAATCTCCAAGGCCATTGAAAAAACATAGGATTCTGAGTTAGGGAGAGCCAAATCCAATTGTCATATAAGTATAGTAGGGAAGCTCCTCTAACACAAGAGTCAAACACAAGGTTGTGTAAAGGAGAGCCAAGGAGATATCCCATCCAAAGCCTAAATGAGCATAGTGGAGAGATCGTATATTGGGGGATTTTCTTGAAGTGACACTAACCCATCTGGCATCAGTCCTCTAGAATATTTTGGGCTTAGTTACCCTACCCATACATTCGATCCTGACTATCGACTGTACCTGCTATACACTAACTACAAGTTGGTGAGCTTAGTTTCTCTAGGGATATCAGAGGTGACTACAAGGGTTTTTCGTGGTACTTGGGGTAGATTTTGTATCATACTTTTTAGTACTAATAGAGGGTGCCCCATGAAGCATGGGTGCTTACACCAGGTAAGGCCGGTCATTGGAGGTTCAGATACCTGCTTCTCACTACTTCGTTGATTGGTCCACATGACTTAATCAACCTATGCTTCCATCCAGAAGGCCCCTTTCCACTTTTTCATTTCTTTGGACTCAAGACCTTATCTACCTGGGATGAAGACTTGGAATTTTTTTTTCTTGCGATGTTTCTCTTAGGAATTTTTATTGGAGTGATGCTTTGTATTATTGGCCTTAGGTTGTGTCAGTATCACCACTTTTGTATCATTGATTCAAGGTGGTCGACCAAATGATCCAATAGTCAGGAAGGACCCCGGTTCTTTCTCTTTAAATTGTGGAGATGCCTCTTAGAAGGTGTGGGTTTTTATACCACTGGTTCGCTAGAGTCAATGTGTGAGAATTTTATGGACATGAACAATCCTACAAGGGACGAAACTATGCATAAAAATGATATGGACAAAGTTATTAAGGATACCAACCAAGGAACCCTCGCCCAAGGGTATTCTTGTGCTTTTCCATTCTTTTAAAACATTGATGCCCCCTTGATGGAAACTTTGAACATTCATGGGCTGAATGTAGGACTATCGATTTGGTTGTGCACCATTCTAAAGGTCCCGAATGCTCTTGATGATTCTCAGATAAGCACCTTACATCAGGGGCATCGTAAAGATGTTGATCGTTTATCTTTTGCATCCATGAAGTCTACTTCTCCTCCTTCTCCCTCTTCTGGTGAAAGTCTTGCTACTAGTAATCAGAAGTCTAAAAGGAATATGAAGAGGAAGAGTAAGAAGAAGAAGTCACCAACCTATGCTAGTCACATTGGAGACATTTTTCCATCCTCGACTAGTCATGCTGGGGGAAAGCAACCAGCCTTTGCGAGTCATGCTGGGAGAAAACGTTCAGTCATTGCTAGTCATAATGGCATAAAGTCATTAACCTCTGCAAGTCATGTTGAAGACAAGAAACCAACTGCTGCAATTCATGTTGTGGGAACGAGTCTAGTCACTGCTAGTCATACTAGAAAAACATCACCAACCTATGCAATTCATGTTGGAGATCAACACCTAACACTGCATGTCATGCTAGGGGAAACCCACCGACCACTTCATGTCATGCTGGGGGAAACCCACTAGCCACTACAAGTCATGCTGGGGGAATTGATAGTATTGAGAACCCTAGATGAATAGGATGAGAGCCTAAGTTCCCTTATAATATTTGTGAAGGAGATCACCTTACTCATTTGTTCCTTTCTATTTTCTTGGTACGAAGAGCATGGTCCTTATCTGAAGGCCCTTATAGTTTTGTGTCATATTCGATTTCCCAACAATATAATCAATCGTTGGTTTCTGAAGTGATCATTTCGATCCCATATTTGGTCGATACCACTCTCATTCATGGGGTTGATGTGTCTCTTTACCATGTTGTCTCGCATCCTATTCAACCAGTGGTTGAGGAAGTGGTCATGTTGATGCAATATTTAGTCAATCCCACTCTTCTCTTGGAGAGTGACCAGTCTTCCAAAGTGGTCGAGCTGACGCAATCTTCGACCAACCCCATTCTTATTTCAAGGAGTGATGCATATTTTGACTATGTCTTTAGAATTTCCAATTCAATACCTTCTGAACAAGGGGGCATTACAGTCTCTTCAAGTACATTGCCTCCAAGTCCTAGGATGGTTTCCTTTGATTGGAATGATCTTATAAATCCTCACCTTCCTTCTTCTGCACCTTTCCAGATAATGGTTCTGGTTGAACCTATTATGAAAGGATTTCATCGATTTATTGTATATGAAGGATCCTATACAATTATTTTATCCTCCTCGGCTTAGAAAGATTTGGGTTCTCCCAAGATTGTGTCAGCTACTAGTCAGTTGTTGGATTTTGACAGAAGACCTAGTGAATGTCTGGGGATTCTTCCTCAGTTTCCTATCACATTAGGTGGATATATTGGTCTAGTTGATTTGTTAGTGGTGTCAGGCCCTTTAAACTTTAATATGCTTCTTGGGCATGATTATGTTTATGCTATGAAGGTTGTGGTGTCTATGCTCTTTCTTGCGATAAACTTCCCTCACAACAAAATCATTGTCACTATTGATAATATTTCATATGATAATCACTATCTTAGTTCGATTTCAATTCAGTTTCCCCCCTTGTGTATTCCTAGTGTTCAATTAGTGTCTTCCTTGCTATGGGTGAATTATGTGGAATATTATTCTTGGTGTTCAATTGCTCATGAGATGGTATTTTTACATTTATGTTTTCCTTCTCGAGACAAGGTATTAACAATTGATCAGGTGGTTTATCTAATGGGGGCATGGGAGCCCTTGCTTCCCTCTATTGGACCGAGTAATTTTGTGTTTCCTAATGAGTCTCATATTGCTATTTGTAAGACCTCAAGCCCTGGTATTTGTGAGTTGTCGAGCCCCAGTTTCATTGATGTTGATTTTCCTTCAGATGAGGCCATCCTTGGAGCTATGATTATGGATTTTTTACCTCTTCCTGAATTGGAAACTTTACAGTTTGGTTACCAAAGAAACCCTTGGCCTAAGCCTAACAATGGGATCTACCTGGAGCACTATGATGCATGAGCCGTAAGGCTATGTGTTTCTCTGTACATATTTTACTTTTAGGGTTTCTTGTATTTAAGTTCTGTATCCCATAAGAATTGTTTTTATTAGAGGTTTATATATTGGATTTATTAACTTCTGGGTAAGTGTTTTTGGTCTTATATATAGGATTTTGAAGACATTTTTATTTGGTACCTTTCTTCATGTCGATTCGTTATGATAGGTAATGATCTTGAAATGGCATATATGTTAGATTTTCCCCTTCATGCATTTTTTCATTATCTATTTCTTCTTTCATTTTTCCTTAGGATTGACCCCACTGAGTTGCAATACAAAACCTTCTTTGTTGTTTATAAATGTTGTAATTCATGTGCTAGAGCCTACCGTTCATGGGCTCCCTAGTTAGAACCTTGTTCACAGTTTGGATCCCATGCCAAAATACTTTCATAGGCTCAGGATTCCTATTTATTCCCACCATGACTTTGCGTTGGAGCTACATATCTTCTTCTCAATGTTTTTATTTCCATTACCTACAGGACTCCCCATAACACATGCTTGTTGGAGTTACTTCACACACACCTACGATTTATTTTTCCTAAGGTTTTTCCTTGTTCATTAGTCATTATCCAGTCTCCTATATTTTTCCTAAGAATCTTCCTCTAGGGAGAATATTTTCTTTAGTTTCCACGTCATTTTAACTAGTTGAGTGGAGTCTATATGTTGCATTGGTTTTGTCACCATGCAACAATGGGATCATGACCAGATAATTCACATTAGCCTTGGTATCATCACTAGACTAGTGCATTACCCATGATTCCTTGATCTCCTCCTCACTTCACTCTGTTTCAGTCAGTTAACTAAAGACTGGTAGACTACTTAACTCAGCTAGGTGGTAGTTCACTCCCGTAACTTCCTGAGAGACTAGACTACGTGGCAGTTTACTCCCATCAATGTTGGTTTGTATCCATATCACTCTATACCACCACTATGGTGCATTGGATTCTCCTCCAGTGCACATTGGTTGAGTTATAAAGAGTATATCACATGTAAATTATTCATTATTCATTACAGTTAATGAGAATTCTTCCATTCTTTCTCTCTTGCTTCTTCTTTCTCAATTTATCTCTGCAAATGTGTGTGGTATTTTCTAGCTGGATCTATTCTATGTAGGGTCAACACATTTACATGGTATCAATGTCGACGAACTGCTACACCAAATTTTTTTACAGGTACAAAAGATTGAAGACAACAGAAAGATGGATTTCCCAAAAGAATTGATTCTTACACCTTGCAATTACTTTTCATATAAGGAGAAAATAGTCATACATCTCCAAAATAGAGGATTATATAGTTTAACCTTGAATACATACACAGAGCCAACATCATTCATAGAAAATCCAATTACTTAAATCGAATGGAAGAAGCATTCAATTCAATTTGCAGTTTTATTTCTCCTGATCTCCTTTTTCACATATCTTCTTGTAAAAATCCTAATGAATCCTCAACCACATTGGAAGGGATCTTTGGAAAATAGGATGATATGAGGGGACACATGCTAGAGGTGGAATTTCTCACATTGGATCCAAAAATCTTTGACAATGTCCAATATTTCTTTACAAAATTCAAGGATTTACTATCGCAACTCAAATCTTGCGGGGTTGATAAATCTAAGGAGGAGATAAAAATGGTTCTCACCATTCTCTCCAAACTTTGTCCTGAATTCTTTATGTTTTTATCAACATTCCATTCAGTCAAATTCACCTTTGGAGCCACCTGAAAGATGCCTTCTTTTGATGACTTTATCGAATCCCTCACACAAGAGAAAACCAATCTCATCAACATAGGAAAAATCAAAGGCCCAAAGGCGCATGCACTTACTGTGAAATATGGAATCCATCAATATAAAACATCTGAAGATAAATAAAAAAGGAAATCACATGCACATATGAAGAAGGAAGGGTACACAAAACCCTTCACCGATGCCTCCAGATCCAAAGGGGGAAAGGAAAGAAAAGGGGAGAAATGATCATACTGCCATAAAGGATTCCATCCAGAATCCACATGAATGCAGAAAAAGATATATCTAATGAATCAAATACTTCAGCAAAACAACCTTGCAGATCACATTCCCAAGGGTTCCAAGAAGAAAAAGCCAGAAGATCAAAATCCAAAGAAAGGAAATTCTAGCCATGCCTTGATTTCCATCAACTCCTCTCCCAATGATTGGATCATAGATTCAAGAGAATCACATCACATGGATGCCATAAAATAAGTCTATTCTTCATTGGATGCATGCAAAGGTCCTCCTATTTTTATGGGGGACAACTCTCTAGTCGAAGTCACAGGTAAAGGAAGGATTGAACTCACCAACGAAAGCTTTGAGAATGTGTTGCACGTTCCCAAAATTTTCGTCAAACTTCTCTCTGTGTATCAAATGACAAATTCAATCACCGAAAATAAATTCATATTCACACCAAATTCAATGGACATCTATGACATGGAAACCAACTCCAAGGTTTCTACCGGTGAGGTAAATCATCAATCTAGATTGTATACATTTTCTGAATTTATTGAACCAGATTCTACTTTATTGCTTACCCATGCTGATGAAAGTACTAGGATATGGCACAAAAGGTTTAGACATTTGAATTTCAGATATATGAAACAAATTAGCAAGAAACTATTGGTTGATGGTCTACCAGACATCCATTTCTCCAAGGGAGTATGTGAGGGATGTGTTCTTGGAAAACACCCTTAAGAGAAATTCGACAAAGGAAAGTCTCAGAGAGCTTATGTGCCTTTAGATATGATCCATAGTGACCTCATGGGTCCTTTCCCACATCCATATATCAACAAAGTGAGGTTTTTTCTCATTTTTGTTGATGATTTATCACGTTTCACATGGATTTACTTTCTCAGGAAAAAATACAAGGTCTTTCAACACCTCAAATATTTCAACTCCTTGGTTGAGACACAGTCTGGAAAGAAAATCAAAGTCCTCCAAACTGATAACGGGGTATATTATGTCAATCATGAGATCCATAATCTTTTTCTTGAGGCAGGGATTTAGTTGCAACACATAGTTCCCTATGCTCCGCAGCAAAACGGAGTTGTTGAGCAGAAAAAACAGATCTCTAAAAGAGATGGCATCTTGCATGTTGCATGAAAAGTCACTACCACAAAGACTATGGGCTGAAGCACTTAATTGTGCAACATACATCCAAAACATATCTCCCCATATATATTTCAAGGATAAGTCCCCCTACGAGGCTTGGAGTGGCCTCAAACCGGAAGTGACCCACTTTCGTATTTTCGGTTCACGTGCGTGGGCTCGGTTTCCCTCTGAAAAGAGGAAGGCACTTGATCCACAGAGAACTAAGTGTATTTTTTTTGGATACCCCAATGGTTTGAAGGGATATATACTTATTGATATTTCCTCGAACCGACTCATCATTGAGTGAAGTGTCCAATTCGAGGAAAGTATCTTGCATGTACTTCAACAACCGCATGCAAACACCTTCATTCTTCCACCTGTCCAAGATGATGAGCATACACATGCCGACTCCTCTTCAAAGGAATCAGATGATACAAATATAGAGTTAGTATAGTCAGATGCAGATTTAGAGAATCCATATAAAGATGTAGATCTAGAGCAAAGGCTCAAGTGGGCACAAAATACTCTACAAGATGCAAGGGATCATGTTGGTGATCCAGCCGATACTAGGAGGACTCGATATGATTTAGAGGAGCCTCTTGTTGCACTCATTGCCACTGAACCATTGATCTCTAGACATCTCTTCTTGGTTTAGTCTTCAAATCCATAGTCTTATGGCAAGGTTGTTGGAAATCCCTTTTGGGAATCCGCCATGCAGAAGGAGTACAACTCCCTCCTCGAGAACCAAACTTGGGATCTAGTTCCCCTTCCTTTTGGAAGGAAACTTGTCAGAGGTAGATGGGTCTACAGAACCAAGAGTGCAACAGATGGATAGATTAGCAAATACAAAGCCAGGATTGTTGCCAATGGATTTCATCAGGTGCATGGTATTGACTATGATGAGACCTTCGCTCCAGTAGAGAAGATGGATTCCATACGATTGGCACTTGCCATTATGGCAGCCAAGGGATGGGAAGTCCATCAGATGGACGTGAAGAATGCATTTCTTCACATTTATCTCTTTGAGGATATCTATATGGAGAAGCCCAAAGGATTTATGCAGGAATCATCTTTGGTCTGTCGACTGAAGAAGTCCCTCTATGGCCTCAAGTAGGCTCCAAGGGCATGGTATGCCAAGATGGACTCCTACCTGTTGTCACAGAACTTTGTATGTTGTAAATTAGACCCGAATGTCTACATGCTCAGGATGAATGATTCACTTCTACTCTTAGTTCTATATGTTCATGATTTGTTGATCACCAGTTGCTCGACTTCAATGATTTCTACAGTCAAGAGGATTCTACATGACAAGTTTTTTCTGACGAACATGGGTCCGCTACACTTCTTCCTTGGAATCAAGATCAGTCAGGATGCATCAGGCATAAAACTATCTCAAGCCAAGTATGCACGAGATCTCCTTGAGAGATTTCACATGATAGACTGCAAGTATGCTTCAAGTCTTTTCCTATCAACAATCAAACTTTAGGATGGCGGGGACACTCCATTGGTTGACAACACACTTTACAAACATCTAGTGGGGAGCTTGTTGTATCTCACACACTCTAGACCATACCTCTCCTATGTAGTTGGCGCAGTTTCTAGGTTCATACAGGAGCCACATGAACTATATTGGAAGGATGAAAAGTGTATCCTTCAATACATACATGGAACCATCACCTTTCAGATTCGTTATGCAATAGACTCTACATTAGATCTCATCTGTTTTACTGATTTTGAATGGGCTGGTGATAGCACTGATCACAATTCCACATCTGGTTACTCACTTAGTCTTGGTACCAGGCCTATCTGTTGGTCGAGCAAGAAGAAAGCTACCATTTCTCTATCTTCAACAGAGGCAGAGTACAAAAGGGTAGTTAAAATAACCATTCAGGCTATGTGGCTACAACATTTTCTCACTGAGTTGGGAATTCAGTTTCATCGGTCGATTGTCATCTGGTATGACAACCAGAGCACTTTGAAGTTTGGTAGAGATCCAGTTCAGAGGTAGAAGACGAAGCACATTGAGATCCACATGCACTGCATCCAGGACTTAGTACACGAGGGGATAATTGACCTATAGTTTTGTCCTTCAGAAGAACATATGGCAGACATCTTCACCAAGTACTTCATTGAGCAAAAGTTCCATTCTCTACGAAGTCATATTGGAGTGAAGGACACAGTTTCCTAGCAACTGTTAGTTCTTCGGTTTTTTACATACATTGTACCTTGAGGGGGGGGGGTTTCCCATGAGGTTTTCCTTCTTTCCTCACTTTATTTTAGTGTATCTTTTGTATTTGTGTACCTAAAAAACCTCATTTCCGGGACCCATTCTTTATTTTCACCATAGTGATGTTCAAGGGGGGTGTTGGAGTTACTTCACACACACATAGGATTTATTTTTCCTAAGGTTTTTCCTTGTTTATTAGTCATTATTAGTCATTATACAATCTCCTATATTTTAGGAAGAATATTCCTCTAGGGCAAATATTCTCTTCAGTTTCCACTTCAGTTTGACTAGTTGAGTGGAGTCTAGATGTTGCATTGGTTTTGTCACCATGCAACATTGGGATAATCACTAGCTAATGCACATTAGCCTTGGTATCATTACAATACTGACGCATTATGTTGGTTGTGGAGCCTAATTATATTCCTAATTCAGAGGTCCTTGTTTTCAGCCATGTTTATACCCCATAAAGACTTTACACCCCAGAAGAATGTACACTCTTCCACGCGGGGGAGTGCAGAGGGGGGTTACCCCCTTTGTGGGGTCCAGGGGCAAGCAGGCCCCCGAAGGAAAAAAATTGCCTTGTAAATGTATATTGTAATTTCATTGTAAATATGGACGTTCATTATAAGGTCACATATCTAACGGTAGAAATTATGTTAGTGTTTTCTGCCCTAAAAAGAAACCCTCTTTTATGAGGGAAATGTATTGTGGCTAAGTATCATAGCGAATATTGTATTCTAAGAGAGGAGACTGTGAGAGAACGAAGAGGAAGTTACAACGGGTTTGCTGTAGGTTGTATCCCTTCATTTGCTGGATAATAATAAAGGAAGGACCTGGAAATTTCTCTGGTGGACGAAGCCCACACTGGGTGAACCACGTATATATGTGTCTCTATTGTATCATGTATCTTCTGTGTTTTATTTCCGCATTTGTTTTATTTTATTGCTCTGCGATCCTATTTTTATAACACATTACCCATGATTCACTGATCTCCTCCTCACTTCACTCTGTTTCAGTCAGTTAACTAAAGACTTGTAGACTAGTTAACTCAGCTAGGTGGCAATTCACTCTCGTAACTGCCTGAGCAACTAGAATAGGTGGAAGTTTACTCCCATAACTGCTGGTGTGTGTCCAGATCACTCTAGACCACCACTAGGGTGCATTGTCTTCTCATCCAATGTGCATTAGTTGAGTTATAGAGAGTCTTTCATGTGTAAATTATTCATTATTCATTACAGTTAATTAGAATTCTTCCATTCTTTCTCTCTTGCTTCTTATTTCTCAATTTCTCTCTACAAATGTGTGTGGTATTTTCTAGCTAGATCTATTTTGTGCAGGTTCAAAACATTTACAATGCTAATACTTATGTCAGCACCTCTTCAGATTCTTCATCATGTAGTATGTTTCTTACTAGAATATAGGGTAGGGTCATTTCCACCTGCATAATTCATTTCTTTGTATCATTCACATATCTTCCATACGATGCACCCGATTGTTTTTCAACATCATAACTTCAAGATCCTTTAAAGTTGTTGTTTATGGATGGTAGATTTTACCTCTCCATGGGTGTTCTAGTTAGTACCTCACTGAAATTTTTGAAACCCATGTTGCAATTGTTTTAGTAGGCTCAAAAGCCCTATTTATCCATGCCATGTCTTTGCATTGAGGCCCCATGAATTCCTCTCAATATATTTCTAGGTAATCTATCCACAAGGATTCCAAAATTTTGTTGATTTGTAATTGCATTGCATATTAACCGCTCGCGCTTCTAGGCCTAATTTTGGCTTCAACTTGGCATCGTTGAACCATTTTCTTATGCATTCCTACTAGTTGCTAATGAAAGAACATTGTGCCTCAAAAGTCAAGGACATTTGACTAGACCTAGGTGTAATACCCCAAGGTCGAGCCCCTATTGAATTGTAAACATGTTTTGTAGGCTAGTGAGCCAAGTGATTATAAGCTAGGAGGCTTATGTGATGTTAGGCCAGTGAGCCTATTTTTGTATATGTAATTATGCATATCATTAATATAGAATACATTGTTGGATGTAGACCAACCACAAATAAAGAGTGAAGGGGGAATAAACTCCACTAGGTAGGGGAAGGGGATAAGAGATTAGGAAAAAGGGGCTAAGCTTGAGGGATTAACCCCAAGGGAATATTATAATATATTTTCTTAAAAGACTAAGGTTTGGGGAAATAACTCATGTTATCCTAAGTTCTCGTGGGAAGGGGAATGAAGGAGAAGTGGAGCTCATGCAACTTCATGAGGACAGGTGTCCGATTTAAGACATGCAATTTTATGTGAGAAATCAACTTGTTGTGGGGGTTCACTCAACATTGTTTCCATTCCCCCCATGCACTTAGGCACTTA
>JASDQU010100072.1:54542-90648 GCA_032191745.1 Picea mariana | reverse complement strand
ACGACACTTGCGACACTATCAAAGTGAGTAATTTTGATGTGTAACAACCCTGACATGGTAAGCCATATGATGCCAATGTTGGATCATGAGTTCATAGATTATGAAAAATATCCTTGGCATGTGCCTAGCAATGGGATCTACTTGGTGTAAAGAATCAATATGCATAGTGCCTTGTACATATGTGTGTTATGTGAGTGATTTTTGTTTTTCATATATTATATCAAAAAAATTTCAAAAATATTTTCTTTTTTGAGATTTCACTACGTGTTTTGACCTTGGAATCTAGTTTATAAATGTTAGGGAATTTGTTTTTACGAATCTAGTGACTTCCATTGAACTTGAGGTACATGTTCCCTGAACTAGGATATAAGGATATGTTTTCCTCTATGATACCATATTGCATTATTAATCTCTCATTTTGTTGTCATAATTCCTTAGGTTCGAATTCGTTAGGTTATGAAATTATCCACTCCATTTTTGCATGTTGTAACTTGTATGGTATTTTCTATCCTCCATGGGAACCCTAGTTAGCACCCATATTTCGATTCGGTGCCCATGCCGCGATTTTCCATAGGCTCGAGAAACCTCTTATAGCCCTGACATGGCTTGATGTTGAGACTCATTTTCATCTCTTCATCTATATTCTAGAAATATCCCAAGGGGGTTCTCATATTTTTATGTTTATTTGTGGTTTCTTATGCATTTGCTGCTTGCATCATGGATCCTGCCACTACGATGTTATTTACCTAGATATGCTTATTGTTATTGCAGTATCCCTTGAACATCCTCCTCTTGAATTATTTGGACACTATTTTTCATGCATATACCCATGGAGAGAACAATTGCTAAGAGTGGATCTCACTTTCCAGTACCATTTGCATTCATTTTGCTTAGGTTGGTTCCATGTGTTTGGAACATAAGAACATGTTGTTAAGACATTCGTTCTCTCCAAACAAGCTAACTTCTATCCCTTTTTCATGCTTGTTAAACCATGAAAAAGACACTTGATGAGTTCACTTTTAACTCTTTTTCATGCTTGCTAAACCATGAAAAGATAACTTTTTGAGTAAATTTTTACCTCTTTTTTAGACTCGTAAAAAGACACGTTTCCAAGTAAAATTTTACCTCTTTTTAGGACTCATAAAAAGACACAAAAAAGACACCTCATGTGTATACTTTAACTCTTTTTAGATCTTGTTAAAATTCAACAAAAAATATACTATCAAGCACACTTTTATCTCTCTTTCACGCTCGTTAAACCATGAAGGAGACACTAAAAAAATAATAATAAAATAGTGGTTCTTTTTTTTACCATTGATGTATTCACAAAATGGAAATGTTAGTTGAGTTTCCTTGAATATGGAACCTATTTGCGTCATTATATTATAGCTTGGTTTTATCTTGCCTAGAATCCATCCTAGTAATATGAGTCACAGATACGCCTCCGGTTGGTTACTCTTCTAGTCATCATGGACAATGCTTCAATGCCTCCTGCGTTGTTGCACTATATTTATCTATCTCTTGAGTCTTGATGCCAAGTCACAATTTTGTTGTGATATATGTTGAAGGGAAGATCAAGCCTAAGTTGGACATCTGCTATTTTGTTGACTTTATGAGTCAACCATCCTAGTGTCAGTTGTATTGGGTGTTTCTCTCTCTTCACATCATCTCTCGGTGTATGTTTTGTGTCAATTGATGGGGAATAAATTAAGGCCCTCCTTCAGTGGATCTCTTCCTATCGACTTCAACACATTATCTAGGAGAGGGATCTGAAAACTGACTAGTACCTTGGAGCTTGCAGTCCTTAGTGGTAGGCCTCCTCACAATCAACAATTGGTTTACATAATTGACTCTTGATCGATCGATTCTACGAGTGTTCAAAATAATCTCCTCTATTCACACTCGCTATATTGTAATAGGTACCATGGGTTCCATTTTCATCATTGGTGGGTCCCCTTGCATATTTTAATGGTATGCCTCAAGAACTAGTAATCAAATGATTTCTACCATGCTCGACATCAACTCATCTATTCGAATGTTGTATAATTGTACCATCAGGGTTTGGGATGAAGACCTTGTATTTGGGTCCACATCCTTCCTTCACATCACCTCTCCCAATTTTCAATGGAGTATATTTCTTTATATGAGTACTTTGAAGACTTCAAGGGAATTCTCTTCAATGCTCATTATCTTCTTTATGTATATGTTGTGACATATATCCACATTGTATTTTGTCGTGGATATGATCTCATTGATGACATGTATCCATTGTGTATTCTTTCATGGCCATGGTCTTGCGTTTCAAGTCATGGATCCACAAGGTATTTTTTTGGCAACAATGCTTTGATACTCTTTGGAGTCTGGGTATGTCTATCTTGGTGATGGTCTATATATGTATTTATCCTTAGTGTTTGATTGCAGGTACTCTTTGACCTCTAGGCCTATTTTCTCTCTCCTCACATTGTATGGCATTGATACCATTTTGTTTTGATGTGTTTCTATCATCAATTCCTTTCTTTATCTCATGCATTAGGGGACATATGTTATATTCTTAGTTTACACCCTACCGTTTCAGGAGGAACAAAAAAAAAATATGATAGTTGAAACACAACCTTAAGATTCAATCAATTTTTAAAGAGTGTCACTATTCATACATGGAAAAAAGTGACATGTCGCTAGTCATATATAGTACAAACCATGACTAGTCACTATTCATCTATAGTGCAACCCATGAATAGTCATTAGTCATCTATAGTGCAACCTGCGAAACCCTTAGTAACCTTTTAGATTTATAGAATTTCAAAGAGGAAAATGAGGGATGAGTTGGTTATTTGTGGCATGAGCCTTGGAAATCACATCATTTGAGTCTCCATTGGTCTCTATAAGATATTGAATCTCTCCCAAGCCTCTTCCTAGTGTCTATGTAAATAAGGCCAACCTTGAGCATCAGGGAAGAAAAATCATTTGCAGATATATGCTGCCAAAATACATAGGTGCTTCTCCATATACATCAGTTGCAATCAGGTTTCCTAGCTTAGTTGAAGAAGCTAAGGATGAGAAATGAGCAAGGGGAAACTATAAGTGCATCTACACCTTGAGGTAGTGACATTGATGTACTTATTTCATTTTTGTTAATATATCATTGTCTTTCCCCCATGAATGTTTGTATTCTTTATGCAAATGTTTATATATGGTTACATAACGAATAAATCATGATAGATCTAGTGGATTTGAATTTCATAACACTAGAAGAATAATAGATCAGTCGTTATTTGTCTCCTTGTGTGTAGGAAGCATATTACATGAGATGAATATCAATAGCTACATCATCCAGAAACACGAGGAAAATTGTTGGTCGAAAGGTATGTTCATCACCCTTATTGGTTAAAAGGAAACATAGTTTATTGAATTTAGAGGAAACCATAAGAATTATGTCCCACTGTTTGTCTTGGATCAATAGGCAGATCCTAGGGAGATCTTGTTAGTCAATTGGTGATATTTTATCTGTAACACTTTACCCTAAAAATGTTATGCAAAAATTGAATGAAGTAATTGATAGATCATAATTCATCCTTCAAACATAACACGCATGCAAAATCAAGTATTTAAGTAATCTCATTAGTAGTTGGGATTGCAAAATATTAGGGTAAGGTAGGGATCGACAAGGTAAGATTTAGTCATCTATAGGTAAGCTATTTCAACCTAACTTATGTCATTTCTATCCATCTTGTTAATCATTTCCAGAATAAATAAATATTTTACAATAGTATATTTTATTTTATCATGGATATATTATTGTTACTTAGGTAACAATACCATTTCAAACTCAACATACAAATTTGTTTGATCATCATACATGTATGTAGGAATGTGAATTAATATTGAAATGAAAATCACATGTGCAAGGATATCTTCATGTGTTAAATGGGATCACATATTGGGTTTCAAATTGACTATTTCCAACACACTAATTGACTGTAGTATGGATAGAATGTCATGCTACAAATAGACAAAACACCTCTAGGAATGAACTAAATCGAACACAAGGTCAATGCAATCTATTTGTAATGTTCAAGCACCAATCAATGTGTTAGCACATAAGATTGATCATGTTATCCAAGGATTATGTCATACCATCAAATAACAACCTCCTCGAAGTGTGCAAGATATATTTGAGTTGGCATTGTGAACTGGTGCTATGAACTAGTTAAGGAAGAGGGTTGGAGGTTAGGCAGCTTGCAGGCATCTAAGTGCAAATCTGAAATTACCAGCATGAACCTCATAGCCATCAGGTACTCCATGAGATTTTTTTTCTTGTTTGGAGGTCAGGAAGGGTTTGTCTACTTGATTTTCCTTTGGTGCTACGAAATGGCTCAGGAGCCTCAAATTTAGACAGGCGCTATGAAATGTGCTATGGAAACTTTGTTCTAGGACTGTTGAACTGGTATTTTTGACCAGTTCACTTCTAGGGGGATTTCCAGGTGAACCAGGATGAATTTTAAAAATCCAAAGGAGGTTATTGTCAATAACGGACCTATAACATTAACCTATTTAATTTTTTACAAAAGTGTCATGGATTTGGAGATTCGAAGGAATTTTTGAGCCTTATTTTCATAATTTCACCTCCTGAAAAGCAAGAAATTTGTTAAAACGTGTCATTCTCTGTTTGTAACTATTTCTTTTTTTGGAAAGGGGTTGGAGTTCAAATTGGTGAGCTATAAAGGACCTATAGTGATATATATTTCATGGTACAAGAGTAGAGTGGGGTTAGAATGAGATAAGAAAGGGCTTTAGGAGCAGAAATGACTGTATATGTCAGTTTGTAAGACAAAGGGGCATGTTGTTGTAATAGAGTATGTTATTGAAGATTCATATAAGTTGTTTCATCAGATTTATCCTCTTTGTTATCTGTTCTATTATTCATCTTGTTTGAATGTATTGAAGATTTTAAGGATTAAAATATGTCTTTGATTGATGGATTCTTGAAGCAATAGAATATCTGCTGTAAAATTGCCTATCTATTATTGTTTACTGTTCAAGCACATTTAAATTCTCTTTGCAAAGAGGATATTTTCTTAGTGAATATTCATCTTTATGTTAAATCCTTTATTCTTCTCTTCATCATTAAACAAATCCTTTGTCTGATAGGAAGCTTACATGCCTTCAATGAGCAGGGTGTTTATGACTCCATTTCCCAATGGTCTATCACTGATCTGCAGTGGTATATTTTGTCTTTTCCTTTCTTTCAACTCTTTCTAATCCCCAATTTTAAAACCCAATATAAATAAAGTTGTATGTTACCAAGCTTACTCCCATTTGCATTCTGGGGGTGACTCTTGGAGTTCTAACACAATGCACTATGAGTGATGATATAAATTGATGAGGAATTCTATATCAAAAACACATATATACAACAACCTATTATCTGTGTATGATATTAATGAACTCAAAGAGAAAATACAATAGTTCTCCCATCACCCTTATCACATGCAACAAATACATGGAAGATAAAATCCAATATTTTCAAGAAAGAAAAGAACCCATCATGGCCAACACTCCAAACCCCCATGGGGAAAAGTATACCATGATAACCTATATCAAACCATACCATGTCCATAACAAACAAAAAAATTCATTCATAATAACAATATGCTCCAAACCTTCATCATAACATATCTATAAATGGTCTCAATGAGGTGGATTTAATAGCAAGGTAAACCTATTAGCATGCATGTCTAAATGGGAATGTTTTGGATTATTTTAGGCACAACCACAAGAGAGAGAATAATATAATTTAACCACATTCTACCCCCCAAAATAGTAGTGGGAAACAAAATGATTTAAGGATATAAAAAATAATCTTGGCAATTCATATTGCCACAAAAGACAAACTAGGAAATATGGCCATAATATCATAAGCAAAAGGATGAACTGCCATCTTGGATGTGGTATCATTCTGTAGTAGGGAAAAGTGCCAAGCTGGMCATGACTATTCTTAGTCAAATAAATATTGAATTAAGGGAAATTGAGGGCATGAGTCTAATGCYGAAGGGGAAAAAAAAWTAGGTTATGACAAAGAAGAAACCAAGCAAGGTTTGGAAGCATATTCATGAAATCCCAACACACCATTATTCAAGCAATACATACAAAGACAAAGGAAAATTGAACATTGTTTTAACGACCTAAGGGTTATCTTCTCTTTATTATTTTCCAAATTGTATGGTTGAGCCTTTTCCATGGTATCTTTGCTTCACTACTTTTTCTTTTTCATTCATCAACCTGAACCCCTTCTAACAAATCAATTTACTCAAGTATCTATGACAACAAACTATAAATTTAAATGGTATTCTAAGGGTTAGCTCTATCTCAGCTATAGATCTAGGCTTGAACATATGACTTGAAATTCACGTTCCCTCTCACCAAATTTGCCTGCATTCAGACTGATAAATTGGGTATTATCATATGCAAGACAAAGATTGGTGTTACAATATCATGAAGTATTGAATTTAACTCTAATAAGATGCAATGCAAAAGGATAAAACAAGCCATGAAATGGAGTGGAGGCAAGTAATGATTCAAGGGTTTTCCCCCCTTACACTTTGACCCTTGGATGCATATCGATAGTGATGATTTAGTCTCATATTTCAAACCTCCCTTGCTAATGTTTAGTTATTGCTAATTCACCATTGATTTGTTTTTTTCCCCATATTTATATTGTTATTGTAATATCCCCTAGTTTTAATCCCCACAAATTATAATGTAATTGTGTAAATGCGAATTAGGATGGTAAGCCAATATGTTTTAGGAGGGATATATCATATGAATTCATATGGCGAAGGGATGAGATATGTATTTTATACATTGAAATGATAAATAAAAATACTAATCGCTGGTTGTGATATAAGAGGGACAGTAATGATAGGGGGATATGATTCCACAAGAGAGGGGGCCAAAGGGGGGTCTAAGGGGTTACCCATTTTATGAAATTATTATTTTGTATGAACCTTCTAATTTATTTTTAAGTGTATCAAAGCCCCAATAATTAAATTGATGTAAGAGTGGTAGGTGGTGTTGTAACCTAGGTCTGCATCCCCCGCCTCTCCTCTCTTTTTCCCTATGCCTTCATCAATTTTCCTTTTTATGGTGGTTAAGTCAGTTTCCCACTATTGAGTGTCTTGTCCCTTATTCATTTTTGAGTCTTTGCGCATTTTTGTTTCTGTTTTTATGAAAGGTTAAAATACATGTCATATTTGTTTCAGAATGCTTGTCATCACGTGCACCATTGATTGAGCTCACCGCAGGCCTGCCAAGCCTTTTCTATGCACAGGAAATGCCCGTGCACACAACGCAGCAATCCAGAGTAGAAAATTTCAGGCTCAGACTGTGGGAACATACAAGTAAACTTTCAACGGTAAAGATCCACCAAGAAATTCATAGATTAACGACTCTCGTCCATTTGGGTTCCAGAATCACATGGGTTTTAATATCAAGTTCGAAGTACTGAGTTTCCGAAGAACCAAATGCCAAAGACCCAAAGACCCAAAGTCCCGAGAACTCGACATGTCGCTTCGGCGATTTTCCTTTGGGATTTCTCTGAGCTTAACATTCATAAACTCCCGAAGTCTCAAAGCCCAAATTTCTGAAGAGAATTTGGACCGTTCATCGGTCATGACACGCGGCAACAGATCATTCACTTCGGGGATTTTCCTCCAGGATATTTTCAGGTTTTGCATTCGAAAGTCTCGAAGAGCCAAAGACCCGAAGTCCCGAAGTAAATCAGGACCATCCATCAGAGGAGACACGTGGAAGCAGATCAACCACTTCAACGGTTTTCCTCCGAGATATCTTCACACTTAACATTTTGAAAATCCCGAAGTGCCGAAGCACGTGGAAACCAACAGTTGAGGAACGTGGCACACTCATGAGGCAGGACACATGACATTCATATCAGATCATTTTGTTGTGTAATTCACCCATTTCCACTTGACACATGTCACTGTTCTTTCCAAGACACCTCAGCAGCCGTGATATCATACGACATCAGACCGCCACATCACTTTGACGATTTTCCTTCGGGAGATCTTTACGCTTGACATTTGAAACTCCCGAAGCCTGAACTTTCGAAGTGAATCTGGACCGTTCATCCATCATGACACATGGTGACAAATCATTCACTTCAGATATTTTCCTCTGGGAGATGTTTCATGTTTCACATTCAAAACACCCGAAGCCCAAAAGTTCAAAGTGAATATGGACCATTGATCCCAGGTCAATGAGAACCGTTGATCCTTGCAGCAGGTAAATGTCACCCAGATCTCAGATCATAATCAGATCGACGACTATAGTTCATTGTGGGGACACAAACTGCCCAAATGTTAATTTTCTAGAGTGGTCCCACAATTTAAACCATGGTTTTGTTGGAAGGGTACGTGGAAACGTGTGGGGGGTTGCGGGCCCAAAGTTGGTCTGGATCCAAACCACCCTCAACATCTCTCACAATCACGTGCTTAAATGATGTCAGATCACTGCATCACCACACACATCATCTCCCCTCATCCCACTCACTACTCTCGCTCCTCTCACCACCTAACACTTGTCCTCCGTTAAACTCCATGATGATCTCCATTAATGGTGGCCCACCTCTCCAGATCAATGGTCCTTGTCGCATCTCGGACCCCCCCGACCATTCTACCTTTAATGGTGGGGGGGGGTTCAAGAAAGTGGTTTTCCCACTGCAGGCCCTACCTAACGTGGCATCTCCTCAAGAAATCAGACCCCCCCTCTCTAATCTGCTTACCGCCTTGTTGGCCCTTGACCAAGTTTTGAAGGATTTGGTCAAGTTTGACCTATTTTTGGACTTCGACAACCTGTCGAAGGAGGAGTGCAAGACAAAGCAGAGATCACAGAACTCGACCCCTTTTTTGGGTCCTTTTTGGGTTTTTGGGATTATGTAATGGGCATGGGATGTCGACCCATGGGTTTACCCATGTTTAGGCCTATTTCATAATGTATAAATAGATGTCTAGGATATGTAAGAGAGAAGAAAGGGATCTATGTGATGTGAGGCTGATATGCTAAGTGCTAAGTGCAAGTATGGTTTGTAGATTCTCTGTGCATATTGGGAGATACTAGCAGAGCTAGGTGCAAGGTATTGTAATAGGCTATGAAGGGATTTGTGCTATAATGAAAGGAAGGAGGATCTAGCGAGGTGGGAAGATCTCTTATCCTAGGCGAAATAGGGTTTTGAGGATCTGTGCTTGCAACCAATTGATTGAAGAAAACAAAGAAGAAGAGTTGGTGGATGTAGCCCCAGGGTGGGGGTGAACCACGTAAACACTGTGTTTTTACGCTTTGTGCTTGTCTTGATGTGTTTATAACTTCTTTGTCTAAGTGCTTTGATAGAGATATATAAATCTGTTGATGCTTTGTGCTAATGATGTTTAAGAATGTTAGATCTGACCTATATGAAGGTGCTTAGTGCTTGATCTGCTAGATATAACCTGCATGTTTATGATAAAGTTCTTAAATACATCAGATCTGAGTGAATGATGCGATGCTCTGTTCTATTTGCACAGTAGTTATTGGTTGAATATTGATGAATTGTTGATGCTAAAGTGCTCTGTTAAGTATTATAATCATAGATCTGTGTCCCAGCTAAGGTTGCATACACTTGAGTCCTGCAACCACCTCTGCCTCTACCTCGGGTGAGATTTCATCTGCTTCACAGGTGTTGCCAAAAGGGCCCATAGTTAGGGTTTTGTTGGTGCGCTTTTGTAGCATTGAACCCTGGGTCTGCCCTTGTGACAACAAACGGTTCCGTTGTTGGGACCTGAAACTGCAATTGCTGTGAACTGAAGATAAGTTTTGTGCGCAGATCTAATGCTGAAATGCGTAGTATTGGACCTGGAACTGGGATTGCTGGGAACTGAAGAGAAATTTCTATGCATAGATCTACTGCTGAAGTGCGCAGTATTGGACCTAAAACTGTGATTGTTGGGAACTGAGAAAGAAGAAGCTTTGTGCAAAGATTCGACCTGACATTGTGAAAGCTCTGTGCGTAGATCTGTTGTCCCAGTACGCAACATTCTACTTGACCTGAGGAGATCTGTACCAAGAAAATAGGTCAGATCTGAAGAAAATAGGTAAGATCTGTAAGCTCTGTGCTCTGATACAAGTAATAATAGTGAAAGTTATAGATCTGAAGGCTTTGTGCTTTGTAGAAGTAAGAATAGTGGAAATTTTTGTTTCAAAAGTATGAATATAGGTATGTTTGATAGATTTTATCCTATCTTGAAAACTAGGGTATTAATAGATGAAAGAAGATTTGATTTGAATATATATGATATGAATAGTGAAAGATATGTTATACCTATGCATAGAAAGAATGTTTGGACTAACAAATGGATGCATGATCCTAGAAAGAATTTTTTGCAGGTTAGCTCCTATGAGCCTAGCGCGCAGTATAGGAAAGGCTGGAGATCACTTAAATGAAAGAGAGGATTAACCCTTTGTTACAATTGCAAAAGACCGACACATATTGCTAAGGAATTCCCTGGGAAAATACCTAGTTGTCTTTGTTGTAAAGCTATGGACCATGAAGTGTTGGATTGGCCTAGAATGATTGCTAAGCTGGAAGGAATGAATTTGAATAAAGAAAACCCTAAGGTAGATCGAGAAGTAGTAGAACCTCAGAAATAAGCAGAGAAAGTATTGCTACAAATAAATGAAACACTGAATGACCACTGACATGTCAGATTATCAGAGATATTCAAAGAAAAAGAATGCCTTGAAGCAAGAATAGGAGACTTCGACGTTGACTGTGTTCTGGATGAGGAAACACAGGTGAATATTACGATAGAAAGAACTTGTGAACTTTTAGGAAATCCTGTTATGATTCCTTCATTAGGAGGAATAGGGTTATTCAAAGGAAAGCTGATAAACCTATGTGGAAGGCTCGCTTAGATACCTATGACTGCCAATGGAACTTTGACAGAAGAATATTTTGATATTATTAAATTTATCGAGGATAACGCCCCATTTACCATCTTATTAGGAAAACCTTGGATTGACATAGATCGAGCCAGATGAAAGGAAGAAGAAGAAAGAATTAAAATATTTCATGACTAGAAGGATCACACACTTGATCAAAGAACAACAGAACAGATCGAAGCTATTTAACACTAGAGACCTGGATATCAAAGTTGCAATAACAGTAGAGGATCCATAGAATATTGAAGTAACTATCCCAGACAAAGAATAAGTATTATCCGGGAACCCTAGGGAAGAATCTCAATAGCACGAAGTGACTAGGTCAAAAGAAGACACAAATTAGAATGGAAAAAGGAATACCGAGACGAAGCTCATTGGAAAGAAGGCTAGAAAGTTAAGTAAGAAGAGAGCCAAGATCGATAAGTTGCAGAAGGCTCTAGAGGGAACCTCATAGAAGGAAAAATTGAAAAATTGGAGCTTCGCCAGGATATAAGAACAATGACACATGGCACTTCGCCATGGCGAAGCAATATAGCCATTGGGGACATTATAACCATTAGATCAATGCTCCGAACGGATATAAAGACATTTATGGCTAGCCAGCTCGCCATATGACCATTGGGACCATGCCATAATGGACATAATTGAGTTAATGAAGGCCTCATACCCATTGCAAGCGACCCGTTGTCGAGTTACCTATTTATCCCACCACGCCATGCACCGAGAACACTTTTTCCAATTGAGAATTTGAGCCCGCAGACTAAGTTGAGTTTATACAGTGATCATCGTGCTTCTTCTCTCTATCTCGTTATTGTGTCTAAGCTACCCCCCAAACTTGAGATTTTTAACTCCGAGCGTGTATGTTGGACGAGTTGAGTGTTGTAGAAAAAATTGTTGAGGAAGTTTTGATCGACCTCATGACTGAAAGAGTCATGTTGATGTATACAGGTATACAAGCATCATCCACGAGAGGATTTCCAGCCTCTCCATCCACTGCTCGCGGAGCAGGACCATCCCGACCGTTCGATGAGAAGCGAACTAAGAAAAGGGATGAATTAGTGAATGCTAAGCTAATCCCGACTATCTTACCCACCTATATACCACCTTTAAGTGGTGCTGTAAACTGCGACAACGTACCTAGATATTTCGAGTATGCCTTGGTCACTGCGTACCTCCCGAAGAGGATATGCGCAGTGTGAGCAGACCAAGATAAGATCATAGCATTGAAGTTTAGCGACTTCAACCTCAGAGATCACAAAGTATACAACATGTTAGCCCCACATAAGTATCTGACTAGAACAAAAGGGAAAAACTCAAAGGTAATTCCCCAAGCATGGAACCATAACCTTGCGTAGTCCACCCTACTCAACGTCATGAAAATTCCCCACTTCGGAAGACACCAAGAGGTGAATGCATGTGTCAAGCTGCTGCTATCTTGTTACCATGGTGGATATTTGTGGCTAAACTGCCGTATCACAGTTGATCCGACCTTGATCAATCGAATCATGAGTTTGAGTATGTAAGGACTTGACCCACATGATTTCTATCCTGGAAAAGCCATGGACCATGCTCTCGCACAAATAATCAAGGACACTTATGACGATGTCAAGAAGGGAATGGGAGGATACAAGGTAGCCTCTATTCATAATGGCTCAGCATGCCTCGCATGTCAGTTGATTGCAGGGAATTTAGTACACAATAACCGACCCACCCAAGTGACTGGTTTTGTAGTCGACCTCGCAAGGAAGTGCGCAGAGGGCCTAAAAATGAATTGGGTGAAGTACCTAGTGAACTAGTTGGAACTTGACTACAGAGAAGAGCAAGATCAAGGATATGAATTCCATTTCAGTTGGCTCTTGATCCTGATCACTTTCATTGCCTGGGTGATGCCGGAAGGTGCAACCTTCCCGGACATCGAGCCTTTCGAACCATTGGCTGCAAAGTTCAGTACATTGTGGTACCCAAGTGACATGAATAAGAAATGGTAGTCAAATTCCATGTTCCATATCTACTACAATCAGTTGAAGATAACCATACAGTCCGAGCCTCGCATGACTCCGAACACTATACACCGATTCAGGCCTTTGATGAAGTTCAACGCTGATCGACATTTCATTTATATCACAACACAAGTCGACGAGCACAAGAAACAACTTCAATCCTACTATGAGATGACGAAGGAAGACTTAGAGGATATTACTAAGGAATGGTCCATTGACCTCCTTATTCCAGCCGACCTTGTGGAGATATCCGATATCGGTAGCCCAGAAGCTATGCAGGATACACCCGGACCTAGAAAAACAAAGAAGACTGACGAAGTACAAGATTTAAGTAGTGCCTCGATGAATATTGCTTCCATGTCACCACAACAATGAGGTGATGGCGAAGAGATAGATGGCATAGAAGCTGAACAAAGGAAAGGCGAAGTAACACCGCCTAGAGACGAGGAGGACCCCTCGAAGAAAAGGAAGGTTTTCCCCCCAAAACCTTCCTCCCAAAAGAGATCAAAAGCCCCTATAACTAAGATGCAGACCATCCTCACCTCTGATGATTTCAATTTCATCATAGCAGCCCTGAACGATGCTTCACTGGAGATAGCAGAGAAGCAAGAAGCTAAGCAGGAGGAGATGCACAACAGAATTGAGGTCGAACTCCAAGGGGTGGAACAGGCACTACAATCCATCCACGCAGTCTCCATTATGCCTCTGCCACTGGGAACACCAGAATCGGGAGACGAGCCAACCCAACTCCACCGGCTCGCTGATACAGTTGAAGCTCGCCTTCGATGAGCACAAGAGGAAACAACGCAAGCCACCTAGGATTTGGTACAAGTACAGGGAGTACTTGTAGAACAACACCGAGCTTCCAAACAGGAACGAGTGCTCTCCAAGTGAAGTTCGATGAAGAAAAGGTAGAGCTGCAACAAGGCAAGGAACAGTTGCTCACCGAGCAACTCGAAGTGAAGGAAGCGGTCAACATAACACTACGCTCTGTGTCTGTCGTAGAAGTAAATTAGGAAGAGGATCAAGTCACGAAGCAAGTACCGCAACTTGAAGAAGTGATCCAACAGCTACAACAACGCATCATAGACCTAGAAATACGCACTGTACCCAAGATCCCACAGGAAGTAAAGGACCAAAGAGAAGCAACTGCCAGTAGCACAATTGAAAGGCTAACGACCCTTACCTTAGAATGCAAGAAATTCACTGATCGCGGTTCCCATACATATGCGAAACGTGCTGAGAACCCAGAGTTGCAAGCACTAGAGTCGCATCTCCAGGAAGTGAAGCAGCACGCAGAAACACTATAGGCACAGCTGAAAGCCTTGAAAGCTGTGGAGAGAATGAAGAGATATCAAGAGCAACGAACTGCTCAACAACAGATTCATGCTATCCAAAGCAAAGTTATGGAAGTAACTTAGAGACTCTGACCTATACAAGACAAGGCTTACCAATTGTTATTAAAGGTCGAGAGACAGGGAGCAGAACTGGAGTAGGTTAGCATCGCAATAGAACAACACTTGGAAGGACCTGTGAATGATGCAGTCATTCAAGAGTTTGCTAAACAAGAGCGTGCAACACAAAAACAAGTTGAAGTAGTTTGAGCCAAGCTCGAAGCGTTCGAAGCAGAACTTCCTACATCAGAGTGACTTGGGATGAGTCACAGGTGAGTGTTGGGGGTCTGTTGGCCCTTGACCAAGTTTTGAGGGATCTGGTCAAGTTTGACCTTTTTTCAGACTTCGACAACCTGTCAAAGGAGGAGGGCAAGACAAAGTGGAGATCATGGATCTAGGCCCCTTTTTTGGGTCCTTTTTGGGTTTTGGGGTTTTTGGGATTGTGTAATGGGCATGGGATGTCGGCCCATGGGTTTACCCATATTTAGGCCTATTTCGCAATGTATAGATAGATGTCTAGGCTATGTAAGAGAGAAGAAAGGGATCTATGTGATGTGAGGCCAATAAGCTAAGTGCTAAGTGAAAGTATGGTTTGTATATGCTCTGTGCATACTGGGAGAGACTTGCAGAGCTAGGTGCAAGGTATTGTAATAGGCTGTGAAGTGCTTTGTGCTATAATGCAAGGAAGAAGGATCTAGCGAGGTGCGCAGATCTCCTGTCTTAGGCGAAGTAGGGTTTTGAGGCTCTGTGCTTGTAACCGATTGATTGAAGACAAGAAAGAAGAAGAGTTGGTGGATGTAGCCCCACGGTGGGGGTGAACCACGTAAACATTGTGTTGTTCCGCTTTGTGCTTGTCTTGATGTGTTTATAACTTCTCTTGCCAAGTGCTTTGATAGAGATAGATAAATCTATTGATGCTTTGTGCTAATGATGTGTAAGAATGTTAGATCTAACCTATATGAAGGTGGTTAGTTCTTGGTTTGCTAGATATAACCTGCTTGTTTATGATAAAATGCTTAAATTCATCAGATCTGAGTGAATGATGCGATGCTTTGTTCTATCTGCGCAGTAGTTATTGGTTGAATATTGATGAACTGTTGATGCTAAAGTGCTCTGTTAAGTATTATAATCACAGATATGTGTCCTAGCTAAGGTTGCAGACACTTGAGTCCTGCAACCACCCCTACCTCTACCTCAGGTGAGACTTCATTTGCTTCACAGGTGTTGTCGAAAGGGCTGGTAGTTAGGGTTTTTTTGGTGCACTGTTGTAGCGTTGAACCCTGGGTCTACCCCTGTGCCAACATTTCTGCACCCCCCTCCGAGTTCCTCTTGGGTTGTTTCTCAATACCGCCCCGTCTCGCCTTTCGCCACCTATTCTCCACTCACTTCCCAACCTACTCACACCTCCTCTCACTATGCCATCTGTCTTCACACGTCATCTACCCTCACGTCCATTCATCCCATCTCCCGATTAGATGCTTTCCTCCACGTCTCCCCTCATGCCTTATTGGTCGACAACCATTCCAGCGAAGCTATTTCACAGGTACAGATGGAGTTTGATGAGGTCAATACAGAGTGCACTTGGATTCCGAAAGCTCAGGCATAGATAGAGAGTTAAGCCTCAATCATAGGTCGACGTAGATTAGCTCCAGAAATGCTGCAGAAAACTCTTCTCATGCAGTTGGTTATCTCCAGTGGCCTCCAGCAGCTTATAGACACGCCGTCGTTCAAAAAATAGCTCTGCTCTGTCGCTCCAAGGACTATTTTCATCCCCTTCATTCCTCCAACACATGCATTAGTTTTGTCGCAGAGACAGTAGTAGTTTTATTTGATTTAGTCCAACGCTTTCCTAGATTAGATGGAAGAGTGGTATTCTGTGTGTGATAAGAACCACTCTTGCGGATTAAGTTTAGTTTCTTAGTGAAGTTAATTATTTGATTTACAAACAGTTCCCTAAATTTAGGTCTCAGTCCCCTAAGGATGAGAGCCTCTGCAACTCTTTTAAATAGTTAGTTTTTGGATATTGTAAAGGTCAGATTTTTTGAGGAAAGAATAACAATACAAAAGACTGGTTGGACCCATTTTATGCACGGATTAAATTTCTCTACCTGGTGAACATACTCTTGATGACAATGTTTCATTCAACTCTTCATGTGTTTTCATTCTTATCTTGAATACAATTTTTGATTTGTGCAATGTAGATTTCATTTCCTTTCAACTATTATATGACTTATTTTTACTGATATGCAACCTGTCAAACATCTAATTCTTTGGTGAATATTTGTTTTCTGCAACTTATGGGAGTTATTGTGTTTTGATACATGTTTGATGTCTTGAAATGATATTTTAAGTATTGAAATTCTTGCAGCAGATTATTTATTGAGTAGTTTGTTGTTTCTCTCTGTTTTCTATTATTTGACTGATCTGTCATTAGTGTGACATCAACCAAGGAGTGCCCTCATCCATATCGTTCTGCCAACCCAACCTTGCCTTTGTCTTGATAGAATAACCCTCTGACCAACCAACAAAAAGATAAAAGAAGCAATCATTCTAAAATTATAGGTGGCCTAGCTTTTCCCTTTAGCAGTCAGGTGCAAACCTTAGGACCAACAAGTGGGAAAGGTCAACTCACCAATTTATGACAACATGGGCTGAGTACAACCACGTTTTATGGAAAGTGAGAGTCAAACTTGCATGAGAAGAAAAGGAAATTCGAATGGGTTATTGGGACAATTTTTACTTGATGATTTTGGAGAGAAAGAGGGGATTTGGGTGCCGAGAACACCACTAGCCATGCTAGCCATGGAAAGATAGTTTGTTGGGCTGATTTTTATGCTAGAAATAAGGTTGTATTCCTGTAATGAAGGTTGTATGTCTGTAATTGACATTTTATATTGAGGAAATGGCTCAAGATCCTTGAGAAAGTGTTGTGAGCACTCATGGATCAATCAATAATTCTTAGAGTCCCCAGCTAAGATATTTCCTAGCTAACCAAGTGCATTGGAGCCTTGGAGGAAAGTGGAAAGTCCTGAGAGACTACATGGTAGAGAAGGGGTATCCCATTCCTTGGGTTGTGTAGGTTGTGGAGAAAGAGAGATCTATTGGATTGGAATTGTTGTTGGAGTAGAACCTAGGTTTTAGGTTGTCGGATGTGGAGGGTGGAAAACCAAGAGGGCCAGACCTCCTTGTGGACTCATAGACTCAGCTCGGGGGTGGCACACTATTGAGATAAATGGAACAACAACACTTATGGATGGGGGGAATGTACCTTGTACATAGCCAACTGGTTCACCTTTAAACATATAAGTTTTATGTTGTATTTTCTATGTTAATTCTATTGTGTATACATTTTATTTGAATGTTGTTGTGTGTTTTCTTGAACAATTGCATTCATGGGGTTTTATATATGTTGTTATATGCATTGATTAATTAGCATGTTGTTGTTGTAAATTTAATTAATGTGTATGTGAGAAAATTTTGGGTTTGTTGGTTATGGTATTTTACAGTTGCAATGCATCTACTAAATAAAAGGTTGAATGGAGTCCTTAGTATATCAAGTCACTGTTATAACTTTACTTTAAAAATTCCAACTATAACATGTCTACGGGAATGAGTGCTTGAGGAATGAAACTTTTAGTGAACACAAGACCATAACAATCCTCTTGGAAATGATCAAGAACTACTAGGTTAACATATATGTCAACATGCCAGTTAACATAATATCATTGTTACTTCTTGTAGTGTCATGATTTCACATGATCATAATAAAATGATAATATAACCATGTAAAAAAGAACTTACATAATAACCCATGAATCATAAACCAATCGTAATTAGATGAATATATGTAACACATAAGCAACTATCAAACATCATGAATGCAATCATATACATCTATATATCATAGGATTACTACATAAAACATGCATTAATAGACTTCAATTTCTCTTAGTACACACTAGAAGGATGCCTCACATCCTAATAGGTGGTTTGGATTAATGATTGCAATCAAATATAACATTGATCATTTAGGACTTTAGGGGTATCTTCTAAAATTAATATAGGTAGTCTTTTCTTCATTTCAAAACTTCACAATTGTATGTGTGTTGACCATTTTGGAGGAGAAAATATGGTCACCAAACAAACATGTTTCTTTTAGAAACACGTGGACCTTTGAATCTTTGGTTTCACATAAGAGAGAATATGGGCATACTCTATGATATAGATTGGATCATTGTATAATTTTTCATCTATATCAGTACTTTCTGTGTGGAAAAATTGGAAGAATTGGCTTGCAAGGCCCATTTTAATGGCAAGTCCTAGTTTGGATATTTGGGGTTTGGAACCTTCCAGATCCATTTTTATGCATAAAATGAAATTTTTTGAGGTAAAAAATTTGTAAGCATTGATCCTATCCCCTTGATGCTATTCTTCACAACGAGACCTTCCCAGTGATGCAAAATTTACCTCAATCGGAGCTTGTATGCGGAATTTATGCCTCCCATAAGTTGACCTAACTTGTTTACCACCATGGTATGAGTGGATGCCATGTAAACCCCCATTACTCACACATGTGGGGCTAGACATGTGTGTAAATTCAAGAAGATTCTAGAAGTTCCAAAACCTTATCACTAATTGAGGGTTGATGATTCAAAAATCCTAACCCTATATGACTACCAGACTATGCTAAATACTGGGGCACTAGGAGGAGAAAGGGTTCCATTATTTAGCATTGTACTTGTTCCATAGTAGTTATACCACAAATTTCCACATCAATTGCTTTTGTGAGATGACATAGCCCTTTTCCCTAGATTGCAAGAATTAATCCCATCCTCCTTCATCAAACTCATCTAAAAAAAATCATTTTTTTTCCATTCGTGGGTCATCCATGTGCAAATCGCAGATGTCCACACCTTGCTAGTTTTCAACCTCCAGATGCCCTAAAAAATATGAAAAAACAAAATATTCCACATTTTCTGGAGGATTTTTCGGTTGGGATCATTCCCAAACTTCCCTTGGCCCATACACAAAAAAATTCAACCACCTCAACCCCTTGAGGATGGTATAAAGACACATTTTAGGGCATGGATGAGGAGGACAACCTAGGTGCAATATTATGCGGATGAATTTGCAAGATTCCCTATTTTCCTTGATGCTCTGAGTAGCATCCCCCTGATCTAGAAATTGTTTTCTAGTATTCCTTATTTTCTCTTATATAACCATAGGGTGTGTTCCTATCCCTTTTGGGTCATCTGAGGAAAGGCCATCTTGCTGCGTTGGCGCTTGAAGGACCACTGGAGGAACTTGTCCAGTTGGTTTCGAGGCAATGTCGACGATTAGAGTCTGGTTGTAACTACCCACTTTCACCATTTTCAATAAAAGAGTTCTCTTTACCTCCATTCATGTGTAAATTGATTCAATCTATTGATAGATGTTATTTTGATTCATATACTTGAATTTTTGCACATTATATGTATGCTTTGAATTCATAACTACCTTGTTGCAAGATAGACTTGGTCTTCTTTTGCAGGTTGATACCAGTGGACATCAGGAGCATAATCAAAGGTGGAAATAAAGGATTGGCATTAGACATAGGATACAAGGTGTGAATTCTCTCTTTCTCTCCTTCTCTCATTCTATCCTCAAAGTAGTTATTTTCTTATAACATTGTTGTGTGTGAGGGTAGGTTGTATCTTTTACATATGGTCTCGCTTTGCTGTGACATGACCCAAGGTCATAGGGGAAACATCCCATAACATAATTGGAAACTATACTAGGGAGTCTTTTCTCATAGTTTGGGTCAGTCTTAGGGTGTCTTGTGTTGTCTTTGATTTCTTTAACTTTTCCTATTTTCTAAGCTTTCTTTTCAAAGCATTTTCCATCTAGAAATTTTGTCCAAATTTTTTGGAAGCCTCCTTCTGGATTGGATTTTTTATGTTTCAATTTTTACTAGTGCATATGTGCTTTGTCCTTTTATGAGTTGCAAATATCTATGATATGCCTTTGTATGACCCATGGATGTCCGCGAGTCCTAGTGTACATAGTCAAGGATATGTGTAATAATTGGAATTTTTTAGCCTTTCTCTTAGTTTTGGAGGTCTGGTTTGATTCTTCAGTGCAATCTGAGCCTGCTAGGTTTTATTTTTCCTTTTATTGTTGTGTTAAGTCCTTGAAAAATATAAAATCATTTAAAATATATTGATTTTTATTAGGTTAGTATTTTGGTTATAAGGTTATTTAGGTTGATCGAAAGGTCAGTCATGTGTAGCTGGGATGAGTTTCTTGTTTGATTGTTGTGTTTCAATGATTCTTGACTATTCTATTTCTTTCTCTTTACCTTCTTCCCTATATCATAAAAGAAAAAGAAAAATCACATATCATTTGTATTTCATTTATTTTAGTAATAGAAAAGACAAAGCCACTTGTTTTTTGGTCATTCTTCTCTGACTCCCTTGTCTTTGAACTTTTCAAGAAAACAATTTGCTTACTAGCACTCAAGTCTTTAGGCATGTTGCTTTCTTTGGTAGAGAGAAAAAGAAAATAAAAAACCTAGTTTTTTGTAGTTAGGTCTCTTTATTTATTTGCATTGTTATTTGAAAAAAGAAAAATATACTAGTATAGGAAAAATTTTCATTTCAAGGTTTGAAGGATTTCTCATGCATTTTCTTTTTTTGAAACTCTTTTTCATTTGAATAATTAGTGTAAAGTTTTCTTTGCTAGTGTTCTTGTAAGTTTCATTTTTGCAAGAGTCTCAAACAACACCAATTTCACCTCCATACCCTTTGAGTAAAAGCAACCACTAAAACAAATGATAAACTTAAAATGTACTAATATTTGTTTCTAGGGTTCACAAACAAGTTTAGGGTTAGGGCCTTGGATTAGGAATGGAGAGATAAATCTCCAAGGCCATTGAAAAAACATAGGATTCTGAGTTAGGGAGAATCAAATCCAATTGTTGTATAAGTATAGTAGGGAAGATCCTCTAACACAAGAGTCAAACACAAGGTCGTGTAAAGGAGAGCCAAGGAGATATCCCATTCAAAGCTTAAACGAGAATAGTGGAGAGATAGTATATGGGGGGATTTTCTTGAAGTGACACTGACCCATCTGGCGTCAGTCCTCTAGAATATTTTGGGCTCAGTTACCCTGCCCATACATTTGATCCTGATTGTCGACTGTACCTGCTAGATGCTAACTGTAAGTTGGTGAGCTTAGTTTCTCTAGGGATATCAGAGGTGACTACGGGGGTTTTCCGTGGTACTTGGGGTAGATTTTGTATCATACTTTTTAGTACTACTGAAGGGTGCCCCACGAAGCATGGGTGCTTACACAAGATAAGGCCGATCATTGGAGGTTGAGATAATTGATTCTCACTACTTTGTTGATTGGTCCACATGACTTAATCAATCTGTGCCTCCATCCAGAAGGCCCCTTTCCACTTTTTCATTGCTTTGGACTCGAGACCTTATCTACATGGGATGAAGACCTAGAATTTTTTTTTTCTTGCAATGTTTCTCTTAGGAATTTTTATTGGAGTGATGCTTTGTATTGCTGGCCTTAGGTTGTGTCAGTATCACCACTTTTGTATCATTGATTCAAGGTGGTCGACCAAATGATCCATTAGTCGGGAAGGACCCCTGTTCTTTCTCTTTAAATTGTGGAGATGCCTCTTATAAGGTGTGGGTTTTTATACCACTGGTTCGCTAGAGTCAATGTGTGAGAATTTATTGGACATGAAAAATCCTACAAGGGATGAAACTATGCATAAAAATGATATGGCCAAATTTCTTGAGGATACCAACCAAGGAACCCCCACCCAAGGGTATTCTTGTGCTTTTCCATTCTTTTAAAGCATTGATGCCCCCTTGATGGAAAATTTGAACATTCATGGGTTGAATGTAGGACTATCGGTTTGGTTGTGCACTATTCTAAAGGTCCCGAATTCTCTTGATGCTTCTCAGATAATCACCTTACATCAGGGGCATTGTAAAGATGTTGATCGTTTATCTTCTGCATCAACAAAGTCTACTTCTCCTCCTTCTCCCTCTTCTGGTGAAAGTCTTGCTACTAGTAATCAGAAGTCTAAAAGGAATATGAAGAGGAAGAGTAAGAAGAAGAAGTCACCAACCTATGCTAGTCACATTGGAGACGTTTTTCCATCCTCGACTAGTCATGTTGGGGGAAAGAAACCAACCTTTGCGAGTCATGTTGGGAGAAAATGTCTAGTCACTGCCAGTCATAATGGCATAAAGTCACTAATCTCTACAAGTCATGTTGAAGACAAGCAACCAACCACTACAATTCATGTTGTGGGAACGAGTCTAGTCACTGCTAGTCATACTAGACAAACATCACCAACCTATGAAATTCATGTTGGAGATCAACACCTAACACTGCATGTCATGCTAGGGGAAACCCACCAGCCATTGCATGTCATGCTGGGGGAAACCCACCGGCCATTGCAATTCATGCTGGGGGAATTGATAGTATTGAGAACCCTAGATGAATAGGATGTAAGCCTAAGTTCCCTTGTAATATTTGCGAAGGAGATCACCTTACTCATTTGTTCCTTTCTATTTTCTTGGTATGAAGAGCATGGTCCTTGTCTGAAGGCCCTTATAGTTCTGTGTCATATTCGTTTTCCCAACAATATAATCAATCATTGGTTGCTGAAGTGATCATTTCGATCCCATATTCGACCAATACCACTCTCATTCATGGGGTTGATGTGTCTCTTTACCATGTTGTCTCGCATCCTATTCAACCAGTGGTCGAGGAAGTGGTCATGTCGATGCAATATTTAGTCAATCCCACTCTTCTCTTGGAGAGTGACCAGTCTTCCAAAGTGGTCGAGCAGACACAATCTTCGACCGACCCCATTCTTATTTCAAGGAGTGATGCATATTTTAACTATGTCTTTAGAATTTCCAGTTCAATACCTTCTGAACAAGGGGGAATTCCAGTCTCTTTGAGTACATTGCCTCCAAGTCCTAGGATGGTTTCCTTTTATTGGAATGATCTTATAAATCCTCACCTTCCTTCTTTTGCACCTTTCCAGATAATGGTTCTGGTTGAACCTATTATGAAAGGATTTCATCGATTTATTGTATATGAAGGATCCTCTACAATTATTTTATCCTCCTTGACGTGGAAAGCTTTGGGTTCTCCCAAGATTGTGTCAGCTACTAGTGAGCTGTTGGATTTTGACAGAAGACCTAGTGAATGTTTGGGGATTCTTCCTCAGTTTCCTATCACATTAGGTGGATATATTGGTCTAGTTGATTTGTTAGTGGTGCCAGGCCCTTTAGACTTTAATATGCTTCTTGGGCATGATTATGTTTATGCTATGAAGGTTGTGGTGTCTATGCTCTTTCTTGCGATAAAATTCCCTCACAACAAAATCATTGTCACTATTGATAATATTTCATATGATAATCACTATCTTAGTTCGATTTCAACTCAGTTTCCCCCCTTGTGTATTCCTAGTGTTCAATTAGTGTCTTCCCCGCCATGGGTGAATTATGTGGAATATTATTCTTGGTGTTCAATTTCTCATGATATGGGATTTTTACATTTATGTTCACCTTCTCGAGACAAGGTATTAACAATTGATCAGGTGGTTTATCCAATGGGGGCATGGGAGCCCTTGCTTACCCTATTGGCCCGAGTAATTTTGTGTTTCCTATTGAGTCTCATATTTCTATTTGTAAGACCTCAAGCCCTGGTATTTGTGAGTTGTCGAGCCCTGGTTTCATCGATGTTGATTTTCCTTCAGATGATGCCATCCTTGGAGCTATGATTATGGATTTTTTACCTCTTCTTGAATTGGAAAATTTACAAGTTGGTTACCAAAGAAACCCTTGGCCTAAGCCTAACAATGGGATCTACCTGGAGCACTACGATGCATAATCCATAAGGCTATGTGTTTCTTTGTACATATTGTAATTTTAGGGTTTCTTGTATTTAAGTTCTGTATCCCATAAGAATTGTTTTTATTAGAGGTTTATATATTGGATTTATTAACTTTTGGATAAGTGTTTTTGGTCTTATATACAGGATTTTGAAGACATTTTTATTTGGTACCTTTCTTCATGTCGATCCGTTCTGATAGGTAATGATCTCGAAATGGCATATATGTTAGATTTTCCCCTTCATGTATTTTTGCATTATCTATTTCTTCTTTCATTTTGCCTTAGGATCGACCCCACTGAGTTGTAATAAAAAACCTTCTTTGTTGTTTAGAAGTGTCGTAATTCATGTGCTAGAGCCTACCGTTCATGGGTTCCCTAGTTAGAACCTTGTTCATAGTTTGGATCCCATGCCAAAATACTTTCATAGGCTTAGGATTCCTATTTAGTCCCACCATGACTTTGCGTTGAAGCTAGATATCTTCTTCTCAATATTTTTCTTTCCATTACCTACATGACTCGCCATGACACATGCTTGTTGGAGTTACTTCACACACACCTAGGATTTATTTTTCCTAAGGTTTTTCCTTGTTCATTAGTCATTATTAGTCATTATCCAGTCTCCTATATTTTAGGAAGAATCTTCCTCTAGGGAGAATATTTTCTTCAGTTTCCACTTCATTTTGACTAGTTGAGTGGAGTCTAGATGCTGCATTGGTTTTGTCACCATGCAACATTGGGATCATCACCAACTAATTCACATTAGCCTTGGTATCATCACTAGACTGGCACACTACCCATGATTCCCTGATCTCCTCCTCACTTCACTCTGTTTCAGTCAGTTAACTGAATATTGGTAGACTACTTAACTAAGCTAGGTGGTAGTTCACTCCCGTAACTTCTTGAGAGACTAGACTACGTGGCAGTTTACTCCCATAAATGTTGGTTTATATTCATATCACTCTAGACCACCACTATGGTGCATTGGATTCTCCTCCAGTGCACATTGGTTGAGTTATACAGAGTATATCACGTGTAAATTATTCGTTATTCATTACGGTTAATGAGAATTCTTCCCTTCTTTCTCTCTTGCTTCTTCTTTCTCAATTTATCTCTACAAATGTGTGTGGTATTTTCTATCTAGATCTATTCTGTGCAAGTTCAACACATTTACATGGTATCAAATCCGACGAACTGCTACACCAAAATTTTTTGCAGGTACAAAAGATTGAAGACAACAGAAAGATGGATTTCGCAAAAGAATTCATTCTTACACCTTACAATTACTTTGCATAGAAGGAGAAAATAGTCATACATATCCGAAACAGAGGATTATACAGTTTAGCCTTGAATACAGACACAGAACCAACATCATCCATAGAAAAATCGAATTACCTAAATCGAATGGAAGAAGCATTCAAATCAATTTGCAGTCTTATTTCTCCTGATCTCCTTTTTCACATATCTTCCTATAAAACTCCCAATGAAGCTTGAACTAACTTGGAAGGGCTCTTTGGAAAATAGGATGATATGAGGGGACACATGCTAGAGGTGGAATTTCTCACATTGGATCCAAAAATCTTCTATAATGTCCAATGTTTATTTACAAAATTCAAGGATTTATTGTCGCAACTCAAATCTTGCGGGGTTGGTAAATATAAGGAGGAGATAAAAATGGTTCTCACCATTCTCTCCAAAATTGGTCCTGAATTCTTTGTGTTCGTATCAACATTCCATTCAGTCAAATTCACCTCTGGAGCCACCTGGAAGATGCCTTCTCTTGATGACTTTATCGAATCCCTCACACAAGAGAAAACCAAGCTCATCAACATGGGAAAAATCAAAGGCCTAAAGGTGCATGCACTTACTGTGAAAGATGGAATCCATCAATATAAAAAATTTGAAGATAAATAAGAAAGGAAATCTCATGCACATATGAAGAAGGAAGGGTACACAAAACCCTTCACCGATGCCTTCGGATCCAAAAAGGGAAAGGGAAGAAAAGGGGAGAAATGCTCATACTGCCATAAAGGATTCCATCCAGAATCCGCATGCATGCAGAAAAACATATATCTAATGAATCAAATACTTCAGCAAAACAACCTTGGAGATCACATCCCCAAGGGTGCCAAGAAGAAGAAGCCAAAAGATTAGAATCCAAAGAAAGGAAATTCTAGCCATGCCTTGATTTCCATCAACTCCTCTCCCAATGATTGGATCATAGATTCAGGAGCATCACATCACATGGATGCCATAAAATAAGTCTATTCTTCATTGGATGCATGCAAAGGTCCTCCTGTTTTTATGGGGGACAACTCTCCAGTCGAAGTCACCGGTAATGGAAGGATTGAACTCACCAATGAAAGCTTCGAGAATGTGTTGCACGTTCCCAAACTTTCCGTCAAACTTCTCTCCGTGTATAAAATGAAAAATTCAATCACCGAAAAGAAATTCATATTCACACCAAATTCAATGGACATCTATGACATGCAAACCAACTCCAGGGTTTCTACCAGTGAGGTAAATAATCAATCTAGATTGTATACATTTTCTGAATTTATTGAACTAGATTCTGCTTTATTGCTTACCCATGCTGACGAAAGTAGTAGGATATGGCACAAAAGGTTTAGACATTTGAATTTCATATATATGAAACAAATTAGCAAGAAAATATTGGTTGATGGTCTACCAGACATCCATTTCTCCAAGGGAGTATGTGAGGGATGTGTTCTTGGAAAACACCCTTAAGAGAAATTCGACAAAGGAAAGTCTCAGAGAGCTTATGTGCCTTTAGATATGATCCATAGTGACCTCATGGGTCCTTTCCCGCATCCATATATCAACAAAGTGAGGTTTTTTCTCATTTTTGTTGATGATTTATCACGTTTCACATGGATTTACTTTCTCAGGAAAAAATATGAGGTCTTTCAACACCTCAAATATTTCAACTCCCTGGTTGAGACACAGTTTGGAAAGAAAATCAAAGTCCTCCAAACTGATAACGAGGTATATTATGTCAATCATGAGATCCATAATTTTTTTCATGTGGCAGGGATTCAGTTGCAACACATAGTTCCCTATACTCCGCATCAAAACGAAGCTGCTGAGCAGAAAAAATAGATCTCTATAAGAGATGGCATCTTGCATACTGCATGCAAAGTCACTACCACAAAGACTATGGGCCAAAGCACTTAATTGTGCAACATACATCCAAAACATATCTCCCCATATATATTTCAAGGATAAGACCCCCTATGAGTCTTGGAGTGGCCTCAAACTGGAAGTGACCCACTTTCATATTTTTAGTTCACGTGCGTGGGCTCGGTTTCCCTCTGAAAAGAGGAAGGCACTTGATCCACAGAGCACTAAGTGTATTTTTGTTGGATACCCCAACGGTGTGAATGGATATAGACTTATTGATATTTCCTTGGACCGACTCATCATTGAGCGAAGTGTCCAATTTGAGGAAAGTGTCTCGCATGTACTTCAACAACCGCATGCAGCCACCTTCATTCTTCCACTTGTCCGAGACGATGAGCATGCACATGCTGAATCTTCTTCAGAGTAATCAAATGATACAAATATAGAGTCAGTACAATTAGATGCAGATTTAGAGCATCCATATGTAGATGTAGATCCAGAGCAAAGGCTCAAGTGGGCACAAAATACTCTAGAAGATGCAAGGGATCATGTTGGTGATCCAGCCGATATTAGGAGGACTCGATATGATTTAGAGGAGCCTCCTGTTGCACTCACTACCACTGAAACATTGATCTCCAGACATCTCTTCTTGGTTTAGTCTTCAAATCCACAGTCTTATGGCAAGGCTGCTGGAAATCCCTTTTGGGAATCCGCCATGCAGGAGGAGTACAACTCCCTCCTCGAGAACTAGACTTGGGATCTGGTTCCCCTTCCTTCTAGAAGGAAACTTGTTAGATGCATATGGGTCTACAGAACCAAGAGTGCAACAGATGGATAGATTAGTAGATACAAAGCCAGGATTGTTGCCAAAGGCTTTCATCAGGTGCATGGTATTGAATATGATGAGACCTTCTCTCCAGTAGAGAAGATGGATTCAATACGATTGGCACTTGCCATTGTGGCATCCAAGGGATGGGAAGTCCATCATATGGACGTGAAGAATGCATTTCTTCACATTTATCTCTCTGAGGATATCTATATGGAGAAGCCCCAAGGATTTATGCATGAATCATCTTTGGTCTGTCGACTGAAGAAGTCCCTTTATGGCCTCAAGCAGGCTCCGAGGGCATGGTATGCCAAGATGGACTCCTACCTATTTTCACATAACTTTGTATGTTGTAAATCAGAACCGAATGTCTACATGCTCAGGACGAATGATTCACTTCTACTCTTAGTTCTATATGTTCATGATTTGTTGATCACCAGTTGCTCGACTTCAACAATTGCTTCAGTCAAGAGGATTCTACATGACAAGTTTTTTCTGACGAGCATGGGTTTGCTACACTTCTTCCTTGGAATCAAGATCAGTCAGGATGCATCAGGCATAAAAATATCTCAGGCCAAGTATGCACGATATCTTCTTGAGAGATTTCACATGATAGACTACAAGTATGCTTCAAGTCCTTTCCTATCAACAATCAAACTTGAGGATGGTGGGGACACTCCATTGGTTGACAACACACTTTACAAACATCTAGTGGGGAGATTGTTGTATCTCACACACTCCAGACCAGACCTCTCCTATGCAGTTGGCACAGTTTCCAGGTTCATGCAGGAGCCACATGAGCTATATTGGAAGGATGCAAAGCGTATCCTTCAATACATACATGGCACCATCACCTTTCAGATTCATTATGCAATAGACTCTACATTAGATCTCATCGGGTTTACTGATTCTGACTAGGCTGGCGATAGCACTGATCACAATTCCACATCTAGTTACTCACTCAATCTTGGTACTAGGCCTATCTGTTGGTCGAGCAAGAAGCAAGCTACCATTTCTCTATCTTTAGCTGAGGCAGAGTATAAAAGGGTATTTAAAATAACCATTCAGGCTATGTGGCTACAACATTTTCTCACTGAGTTGGGCATTCAGTTTCATCGGTTGATTGTCATTTGGTGTGACAACCAAAGCACTCTGAAGTTTTGTAGAGATCCAGTTCAGAGGTAGTGGCAGAAGCACATCGAAATCCACATGCACTACATCCGAGACTTAGTACACGAGGGGATCATTGACCTGCAGTTCTTTCCTTCAGCAGAACATATGGTAGACATCTTCACCAAGACCTTCATTGAGCAGAAGTTCCATTCTCTGCGAAGTCATATTGGAGTGAAGGACACAGTTTCCTAGCAACTGTCAGTTCTTTGTTTTTTACATACATTGTACCTTAAGGGGGGGTTTTTCCCATGAGGTTTTCCCTCTTTCCTCACTTTATTTTAGTGTATCTTTTGTATTTGTGTACCTAAAAAACCTCGTTTCCGGGACCCATTCTTTATTTTCACCATAGTGATGTTCAAGGGGGGTGTTGGAGTTACTTCACACACACATAGGATTTCTTTTTCCTAAGGTTTTTCCTTGTTTATTAGTCATTATTAGTCATTATCCAATCTCCTATATTTTAGGAAGAATATTCCTCTAGGGAGAATATTCTCTTTAGTTTCCACTTCAGTTTGACTAGTTGAGTGGAGTCTAGATGCTGCATTGGTTTTGTCACCATGCAACATTGGGATCATCACTAGCTAATGCACATTAGCCTTGGTATCATTACCATACTGACGCATTATGTTGGTTGTGGAGCTTGATTATCTTCCTGATTTAGAGGTCCTTGTTTTCAGCCACGTTTATACCCCATAAAGACTTTACACCCCAGAAGAATGTACACTCTTCCACGCGGGGGAGTGCAGAGGGGGGTTACCCCCTCTGCGGGGTCCGGGGGCAAGCGCCCCCCCGAAGGAAAAAAATTGCCTTGTAAATGTATATTGTAATTTCATTGTAAATATGGACCGTTCATTATAAGGTCACATATCTAACGATAGAAATTATGTTAGGGTTTTCTGCCCTAGAAGGAAACCCTCTTTTATGAGGTAAATGTATTGTGGCTAAGTATCATAGCGAATATTGCATTCTAAGATAGGATACTGTGAGAGAATGAAGAGGAAGTTACAACAGGTTTGCTGTAGGTTGTATCCCTTCATTTGTTGGATAATAATAAAGGAGGGACTTGGAAATTTCTCTGGTTGACGTAGCCCACACTGGGTGAACCACATATATATGTGTCTCTATTGTATCATGTATCTTCTGTGTTTTATTTATACATTTGTTTTATTTTATTGCTCTGCAATCCTGTTTTTCTAACTCATTACCCATGATTCACTAATCTCCTCCTCACTTCACTCTGTTTCAGTCAGTTAACTAAAGACTTGTAGACTGGTTAACTCAGCTAGGTGGAAATTCACTCTTGTAACTGCCTGAGTGACTAGAATAGGTGGCAGTTTACTCCCGTAACTACTGGTGTGTGTCCAGATCACTCTAGACCACCACTAGGCCGCATTGTCTTCTCATACAATGCACATTGGTTGAGTTATAGAGAGTCTGTCATGTGTAAATTATTCATTATTCATTATGGTTAATTATAATTCTTCCATTCTTTCTCTCTTGCTTCTTATTTCTCAATTTCTCTGTACAAATGTGTGTGGTATTTTCTAGCTAGATCTATTTTGTGCAGGTTCAAAACATTTACAATGCTGATACTTATGTCAACACCTCTTCAGATTCTTCATCATGTAGTATGTTTCATACTAGAATATAGGGTAGGGTAATTTACACCTACATAATTCATTTCTTCGTATCATTCACATATCTTCCATACGATACACCCGATTTTTTTCAACGTCATAACTTCAAGATACTTTAAAGTTGTTGTTTATGGATGGTAGATTTTACCTCTCCATGGGTGTTCTAGTTAGTACCTCACTGGAATTTTTGAAACCCATGATGCAATTGTTTTAGTAGGCTCGGAAGCCCTATTTATCCCTGCCATGTCTTTGCATTGAGGCCCCATGAATTCCTCTCAATATATTTCTAGCTAATCTACCCATAGGGATTCCAATTTTTTTTTGATTTGTAATTGCATTGCATATTAACCGCTCGTGCTTCTAGGCCTAATTTTGGCTTCAACTTGGCATCGTTGAACCATTTTCTTATGCATTCCTACCAGTCACTGATGCAGGAGCATTGTGCCTCAAAAGTCAAGGACATTTGACTAGACCTAGGTGTAATACCCCAAGGCTGAGCCCCTATTGAATTGTAAACATGTTTTGTAGGCTAGTGAGCCAAGTGATTATAAGCTAGGAGGATTATGTGATGTTAGGCCAATGAGCCTATTTTTGTATATGTAATTATGCATATCATTAATATAAAATACATCGTTGCATGTAGACCAACCACAAATAAAGAGTTAAGGGGGAATAAACTCGACTAGGTAGGGGAAGGGGATAAGAGGTTAGGAAAAAGGGGCTAAGCTTGAGGGATTAACCCCAAGGGAATATTATAATATGTTTTCCTAAAATACTAAGTTTTGGGGAAATAACTCATGTTATCCTAAGTTCTCGTGGGAAGGGTAATGAAGGAGAAGTGGAGCTCATGCATCTTCATGAGGATAGGTGTCCGGTTTAGGACATGCAATTTTATGTGAGAAATCAACTTGTTGTGGGGGTTTGCTCAACATTATTTCCATTCTCCCCATGCACTCAGGCACTTAGGAAACAATCATTCTGTCCATCATTGAATGCCTCCATCGTAGACCTCTGTAACTAGCATGCACTACTCACTTGAGCCTATACCCTTCCTTAAAATTTTCTGCTACTACCATCATCTGTGCCATACCAAAGTTTTGTTGCTTCCATTTACCTTACCCATTTGACTTAGGAGGTGGACAAAAGAAGGAGGTTGTTAGGCCTATGGTTTGAAGAGGAGGGTTTTCAAGCCTGTGGATTGAAGAAGCAGGTTGTCAGGCTTGTGAGCAACTATCTCTAGGTGAGAGAGGTTGTTGGGGAAGTGAAGTCTCCTATAAGGAGCCCAACAACAACTACAGAGCTCTAAGAATTCCTGTCCGGCCTATTGCTGAAGCCCTGGAAGGGAAGTGTAGCAACCGATGGACTATTGGACAGTGAAGGTGTATACTTCTTGGGGTGGGACATGAATGTGGGGAATGAGAGGCTTTGAGTTGTGGGCGTAAGTGGGCTCCTGAGAGAGAATCCTTCTTGTTGTACTGTGCGACTCTCCATAGTCTCAGCCTAGCTTAGGAATCCCTTGCTCTGCTGGAGTTTAGTTCTAGCTCGGGGGTGAACCACTGCTGAGAGTGATGAGAAGCATGGTATAAGGCTGGGAGGTTTGTGGAAGGTCTGCACACAGTTGGTGGACATCAATTAAAAGATAAGTATCAATTGTGTTAATGTCACATGCTATTTTTAAGTACATGTCCCTTATTTATAATAATTGCATGTGTTTGCTACATGTATGTTTTATTGTTAATTCCGCAAGGATCTGTGTTGTAGCAAAATGTTTATGTATATTTAAATATACATTATAAATGTATGTTAATAGAAAGTAGTTGTTGTTTTTAATTTATTAAGTCTAATATTTTCCTCAAATGAAAGTAAGTGCTTCTACGAGGTATCATGGTTCGACTTGGGTGGTTGGGGTGTTACAAATTGGTATCAGATCTCGAATTCAACAAATAGGTGGTAGAATGCCCTGACTTGGGTAGTTGGGGATGTTTACAAATTGGTATCAGATCCCATGGTTTCAACACTGAACCTGGATGGGCCACAAATGTGGAATTTGAAGAAAAAATTCCACAGGGATTTGATGTACAGAGTGCGAGGGGGGTGCTAAGAGAGCTCCTGGGTGGTAATGGAAATATCAGGAGGAGTGGTAGATTGGTTATCACAGTAATAATGGTTGATAACTACAAGATTGAATTTGAGTTGTGGGATCTGCGCGGGGGTAAGGCAGACCCCTCCCAACCATCAGATCTGAAAATGATGCATGATCGTTAACCTCCAAGTCCTTCGGATTTCATGACTTCAGAAAAGTTTACATTCTATTGAGAAAAGGGGTTGAAGTCTTGGAGTTTTGAAGTCCTAGAGTGATTTACAACCATAGATCATCCAGGAGGAGGAGAGTCGTTGGATTTCCCAAGAGGTTTGACGGTTCAGAGCTCGAAGAAATTCGTTAAAGTGTGCATAGAATGGACTTCCTCCCGAAGAACCGAAGTCCTGAACACCAGAGTTAATCTGGACCATTCATGTTTGAGGACACATGTCAACAGATCATCCTATTTGGAGTTTTGACAGTCCGAGGGTTGTGTGGTGTTTAAACAGGAAAATCCTCCGAAGTCCCAGAGTGATTCTCAGTTGTAGATCATTCTAGAGAAGGTGGATCGTTGGATTTTCTTAAGTGGTTTGACGGTTTGGTTTTCGGGGAAATCCATTGGAGATTGCACGGAGTAGACACTACTACATATTGAAAAAATTGTGATGACTACTTGCGACGAAAGTACTCTTTCGTCGCAAAATTCAAGAGAAAAAGTTCAATTTTTCAAGTTGGATCTAAATCCACCCCATATTCGTTGCTCTATTGACGAAACCAAACTTTCATCTATTTTTCGACGATGATCAAGATGGTGGACTATTGCCTCTATTTTGATGAATTTGTGTTTTCGTCGCAAGAGAGACGCTCACTATTGACCATTACACTTTTTGATACTATCCATATTGACCGTTATACATTTTTACAAAGTCTAAATTGATATAGTCAACGTTTGTTGCAAGAGAAACGATATGACTGTTATAACCATTCCAGTCTTTGACAAAGTGACCTAAATATAACAAATAAATAGGTAAAAAAAAATAAAAATTTAGGTCACAGTCGTTGCAATTGCGACAACTATGACCTAAATTGACCTATAAATATTTGACGATTTAAATATGTTGTGACAATCTTGCTATAAAAACGACAGTTCCGAAAGGATATTTTTGTGTGGAAGTTGTGCGAAAGAATGTCACATAATATAGTTAGAGGTGGGGAAAAAAATAAAGCGGGTGAAAAGGGTGATGGTAGATGTTATTTCCCTTGCAAAAAATGTTGCTTCATACGTCCCGTAAGAATTTTAATAGAAACAACTACAAAAAATTGTAGGAAATATGGGCACATTGATGGCTGATCGAATGAATATAGTCCCATTGTAATTAGCTATATATTCATTATCTGTTTTTATTTTTTCAATTTTATATAAAATTATATATATGTATATATATTGTTTTAATGTTTGTTATAGTATACACTAATTTTGCATGATTGTTTGTAATTATAAAGTTAGAGTTTCCCTTTAACTTTCAGCAGAATATTGCACCAAGTATTAGTAGAAATATTGTTGTACAAGCTGAGGAACCTCATGACCAAGAAAATGAGGATCTCATGGAAGAAGATGATGGGAAAAATCAAGTTAATGATCCCACGGAAGAAGATGATGGGAAAAATCAAATGATCCAAGATTTGTTTTCGTAGCCGGATGAGGATGGGGACAATGTTGGTATTTATGATGAACCTCTATTAGAAAAGACAAATAAATGACTTTATGAAGGATTAAGAGAAAACATTCTCTCCGCTACATTTCTGCTAGTGAACTTAAAGGTTATGAATAATTTGTCGAACACTTGTATGAAACAGATCCTAAGGTATGTAATATGTTTCATCTCATATTATACATTAATGTTGATTTTTTCTATTTTTTTTTAGTGTTAATTAATGTGTAAAATAAGAATGCAATTTTTACAATTAATATTCTTTACATTAACTAGTTATTTGTTATGTTGTAGATTGTTAGGTGAATTTTTGTTACCATTGTCAAATATTTTACCTTGCACATATCGAGGCTTGCATGCCATTATGAAAGACATTGGAATGGATTATCAAACTATAGATGCATGTCCTAATGACCATATTATATATTATGGACAACATTCTTCGAAAACAAAATGTCTGCAATGTCTTATCAGTAGTTATCAAACCGATCAAGTAAAAAAAAGGGTGCCTCGAAAGGTTCTTCGTCATATTCCCATAATTCCACGTTTGCAACGATTGTCTAGGTGTGAAAGCATAGCACAATTTATGGATTACCATGCACGTAATAGAAGTGGAGATGGTGTTCTTCGAATGCCTGTCGATGGTTCTGCATTTAGGGAAATTGAGTAAAAATGGGCAGATTTCAAAGATGAACCTCGTAATGTTAGGCTTTCATTGGCAGCTGATGGTGTTAATCCATTCAGAGATCTTAGGTCTATTTAATTAGTGTGGCGTATTTTTGTTATCAACAATAAAATTACTCCTTGGATGTCAATAAAGAGGGAGCACATAATGTTGACGATATTTCTTCTTTGTGGCAATTGTGACAACTCCATACTGTCGTCGCTCTTGCGACGTTAACTCAGGTTCGTCGCACGTGCCACGTCATGCGAAGTGACGTTTGGGAGACCCAATATTCGTCGCAATACCCACGACATAATGTCACAAGAGAGTCAAAATAACCATCACAAAATGGCCGAAAGTTTCTATTGAGAGTTTCCCCGAAGTGCCAAAGCTACGAGAAGCAATTGTTTGACAGTTGGTAGTTTGATAGTTTTGAAAAAGTGCCGATGAGAAGAAATTGTCGAAGTCCCAAAGCTATGGGAAGCAATTGTTAGACAGTTGGAAGTTAGATAGTTTTGAAAAAGTGTCTATGAGAAGAAATCATCGAAGTCCCGAAGCTATAGGAAGTAATTTTCTAGAAGT
>JASDQU010100072.1:23426-45509 GCA_032191745.1 Picea mariana | reverse complement strand
CCCCCATGCACTTAGGCACTTAAGAAATAATCATTCTGTCCATCATTGAATGCCTCCATCGTCGACCTCTGTAACTGGCATGCACTACTCACTTGAGCCTATACCCTTCCTTAAAATTTTCTGCTACTGCCATCATCTGTGCCATACCCAAGTTCTTTTGTTGCCATTTACCTTACCTGTTTGACTTAGGAGATGGAAAAAAGAAGGAGGTTGTCAGGCCTATGGTTTGAAGAGGAGGGTTTTCAGGCCCGTGGATTGAAGAAGCAAGTTGTCAGGCTTGTGAGCAACTATCTCCAGGTGAGAGAGGTTGTTGGGGAAGTGAAGTCTCCTATAAGGAGCCCAACAACAACTACAGAGCTCTAAGAATTCCTATCCAGCCTATTGCTGAAGCCATGGAAGGGAAGTGTAGCAACCGATGGACTGTTGGACAGTGAAGGTGTATACTTCCTGGGGTGGGACATGAATGTGGGGAATGAGAGGCTCTAAGTTGTGGGTGTAAGTGGTCTCCTGAGAGAGAATCCTTCCTGTTGTACTGTGCGACTTTCCATAGACTCAGCCTAGATTAGGAATCCCTTGCTCTATTGGAGTTTAGTCCTAGCTCATGGGTGAACCACTGCTGAGAGTGATGAGAAGCGTGGTATAAGGCTGGGAGGTTTGTGGAAGGTCTGCACACAGTTGGTGGACATCAATTAAAATATAAGTATCAATTGTGTTAATGTCACATGCTATTTTTAAGTACACGTCCCTTATTTATAAGAATTGCATGTGTTTGCTGCATGTATGTTTTATTGTTAATTCCGCAAGGATTTGTGTTGTAGCATAATGTTTATGTATATTTAAATCCACATTATAAATGTATGTTAATAGAAAGTAGTTGTTGTTTTTAATTTATTAAGTCTGATATTTTCCTCAAATGAAAGTAAGTGGTTCTACGAGGTATCATTGCCTGAATTGGGTGGTTGGGGTGTTACAAATTGGTATCAGAGCTCGAATTCAACAAATAGGTGGTAGCATGCCCCGACTTGCATAGTTGGGGGTGTTTACAAATTGGTATCAGATCCCATGGTTTCAACACTGAACCTGGATGGGCCACAAATGTGGAATTTGAAGCAAAAATTCCACAGGGATTTGATGTACATAGTGCGAGGGGGGCGCTAAGAGAGCTCCTGGGTGGTAATGGAAATCTCAGGAGGAGTGGTAGAGCAATTATCATAGTAATAATGGTTGATAAACACAAGATTTAATTTGAGTTGTGGTATCTGCGCGGGGGTAAGGAAGACCCCTCCCAACCATCAGATCTGAAAATGATGCACGATAGTTAACCTCCAAGTCCTTTGGAAAAGTTTACATTCTGTTGAGAAAAGGGGCTGAAGTCTTGGAGTTTCGAAGTCCCAGAGTGATTTACAACCATAGATCATCCAGGAGGAGGAGAGTCGTTGGATTTCCCAAGAGGTTCAATGGTTTGAAGCTCAAAGAAATTCGTTAAAGTGTGTGCAGAATGGACTTCCTCCCGAAGAACCGAAGTCCCAAACGCCAGAGTTAATCTGGACCATTCATGTTTAAGGACACATGTCAATAGATCATCCTATTTGGAGTTTCGACAGTCTAGGGGTTGTGTGGTGTTTAAACAGGAAAATCCTCCAAAGTCCCGGAGTGATTCTCAGCTGTAGATCATTCAAGAGAAGGTGGATCGTTGGATTTTACTAAGTGGTTTGACGGTTTGGTTTTCAGGGAAATCCGTTGGAGATTGCGCGGAGTAGACACTACTACATATTGAAAAAATTGCAACGATTACTTGTGACGAAAGTACTCTTTCGTCGCAAAATTCAAGGGAAAAAGTTCAATTTTTCAAGTTTGATCTAAATCCACCCCACATTCGTCGCTCTATTGACGAAACCAAACTTTCGTCTATTTTTCGACGATGATAAAGATGGTGGACTATTGTCTCTATTTTGACGAATTTGTGTTTTCATCACAAGAGAGACGCTCACTGTTGACCGTTACACTTTTTGATACTATCCATATTGACCGTTATACATTTTTACAAAGTCTAAATTGATATAGTCAACGTTTGTCGCAAGAGAGATGATATGACCGTTATAACCGTTCCATTCTTGGACAAAGTGACCTAAATATAACAAATAAATAGGTAAAAGAAAAATAAATATTTAGGTCACGATCATTGCAATTGTGACAACTGTGACCTAAATTGACCTACAAATATTTGACAATTTAAATATGTTGTGACAATATTGCTATAAAAACGCCGGTTCCGAAAGGATATTTTTGTGCGGAAGTTGTGCGAAAGAATGTCACAGAATATAGTTAGAGGTGGGGAAAAAAGTAAAGTAGGTGAAAAGGGTGATGGTAGATGTTATTGCCCTTGCAAAAAATGTTGCCTCATGCGTCCCATAATAATTTTAATAGAAACAACTACAAAACATTGTAGGAAATATGGGCACATTGATGGCTGTTCGAATGAATATCGTCCCATGGTAATTAGCTATATATTCATTATCTGTTTTTATTTTTTCAATTTTATATAAAATTATATATATGTATATATATTGTTTTAATGTTTGTTATAGTATACACTAATTTTGCATGATTGTTTGTAATTATAAAGTTAGAGTTGCCCTCTAACTTTCCACAGAATATTGCACCAAGTATTAGTAGAAATGATGTTGTACAAGCTGAGGAACCTCATAACCAAGAAAATGAGGATCTCATGGAAGAAGATGATGGGACAAATCAAGTTAATGATCCCATGGAAGAAGATGATGGGACAAATCAAATGATCCAAGATTTGTTTTCATAGCTGGATGAGGATGGGGACAATGCTGGTATTTATGATGAACCTCTATTAGAAAAGGCAAATAAATGACTTTATGAAGGATTAAGAGAAAATATTCTCTCCACTACATTGCTTCTAGTGAAATTAAAGGTTATGAATAATTTGTCGAACACTTGTATGACACAGATCCTAAGGTATGTAATATGTTTCATCTCATATTATACATAAATGTTGATTTTTTCTATTTGTTTTTAGTGTTAATTAATGTGTAAAATAAGAATCCAATTTTTACAATTAATATTCTTTACATTAACTAGTTATTTGTTATGTTGTAGATTGTTAGGTGAATTTTTGTTACCATCGTCAAATATTTTACCTCGCACATATCGAGGTTTGCATGCCATTATGAAAGACATTGGAATGGATTATTAAACTAGAGATGCATGTCCTAATGACCATATTATATATTATGGACAACATGCTTCAAAAACAAAATGTCTGCAATGTCTTATCAGTAGATATCAAACTGATCAAGTAAAAAAAAGGGTGCCTCAAAAGGTTCTTCATCATATTCCCATAATTCCACGTTTGCAGCGATTGTCCAGGTGTGAAAGCATAGCACAATTTATGGATTACTATGCACGTAACAGAAGTGGAGATTGTGTTCTTCGAATGCCTGTCGATGGTTCTGTATTTAGGGAAATTGAGAAAAAATGGGCAGATTTCAAAGATGAACCTCGTAATGTTAGGCTTTCATTGGCAGCTGACGGTGTTAATCCATTTGGAGAGATTAGGTCTATTTACTCAGTGTGGCCTATTTTTTTAATCAACAATAACATTCCTCCTTGGATTTCAATAAAGAGGGAGCACATAATGTTGACGATATTTCTTCTTTGTCGCAATTGTGACAACTCCATATTGTCGTCGCTCTTGCGACGTTAAGTCAGGTTTGTCGCATGTGCCACGTCATGCAAAGAGACGTTTTGGAGACCCAATATTCGTCACAATACCCACGACATAACGTCGCAAGAGCGTCGAAATAGCCGTCGAAAAATGGCCCAAATTTGCTATTGAGAGTTTCCCCGAAGTGCCAAAGCTACGAGAATCAATTGTTCGACAGTCGGAAGTTTGATAGTTTTGAAAAAGTGTCGATGAGAAGAAATTGTTAAAGTCCCAAAGATATGGGAAGCAATTGTTAGACAGTTGGAAGTTAGACAGTTTTGAAAAAGTGTCGATGAGAGGAAATCATTGAAGTCCCGAAGCTATAGGAAGTAATTGTCTAGAAGTCAACAGTTCGACGGTTTTGAAAAAGTGTCGATGAGAAGAAATTTCCGAAGTCCCAAAGGTATGAGAAGCAATTTCTCAACAGTCAACAGTTCGACAGTTTGAAAAAGTGTCGATGAGAATAAATTGTCGAAGTCTTGAAGCTACAAGAAGAAATTCTTCGACAGTCAACAATTTGGGAGTTTTGAAAATGTGCAGATGAGAAGAGATATTTCGAAGTGCCGAAATTATGGAATGCCAGGGTGACGTGGAACTATTCGACATTCGACAGTTTTGAAAATGTGAAAATGAGAAGAAATTGCCGAAGTCCCAAAGTTTCAATGTTCCAAAGCGCCAATATGACATCACAGGCCTTAGGTGCCAATTGTGACCTGAAACATGTCACTCGATGGTGAGGCCATGTGTCACCCTGTGTTTCTTACATGTAGCACCGCAGGAGTGCAGGTACTAAGTGGAACCCGGGAGTTCATTAATTCGATGTTTAGAAGGAATGAAGTGTGAGGAAGGTGAAACCCCCAAAGCTCTGAAGAACACAGAGGAACACAGTTGCAAGGCTATGTGGGAGAAGAACACAGTTGCAGACATAATCTCTAAGGAGTTCTGTGAAGCTCTACCAAGTGGGCATTGAGCATATGCACAGTGGTGCATTGAGAAAGAACTCTCATGTGAGTCGTTAAGGAGGACCAGAATCACTAAGGATTCTGAGGAGCTCTGCCAAGTGGGAATTGAGCATGTGCACAAGGGTGCATTGAAAGGAACTCTGTTGTGAGTTCAGAAAGAGAACCAGAATCACTGAGGATTCTGAGAGCTCTGCCAGGTGGGCATTGAGTAGGTGAAAGGAGGACACAGAAGACAGAACTGTTGAACGTTCTGTGGAAGAATACTCTGCCAGGTGGGCATAGAAACATTGTGCAGATAGGCACAGAGAGGATAAGAGAACTCTTTGAGTTTTGGTATTTGGAGGAAGATTCCACTGAGGGATCTTCACAGGGTTGCTGAACACCCTGCAGACTCAGCAAGAGGTTGCTTGAGCAGAGGGATAGCCAGGAGGGCATCCATATATCTCCATCTGCAGGAGAAGAAAGAGAACAAAATCCCTTAGGGGTCTAAGTGTTTGACAAGCTTAGGAGAGACAACACTGTATGTGCATGAAGACCCTGCAGAGGCGTAGGAGTCATAGAGTCTCTTGAGGATTCGAGTGCAGAAGCTCAAGGAGGGATAGTGATTTCGGTGCACAGAGTCGAGGCTGCAGGAAGTGAAAGCTTAGGAGGAATAGCGTCGAAGAGCACGCACGGCGAGGACTCGAATTCGTGGAGCTCGCAGAGAAAGGGGACAAAAGTTGAGGCCTTTGAATTTTGGAAAATTATTCCAAGTGCAAGAAGAAAGTGTGCAAGCTCAGGAGGGAGCAGCATCGACCGTTGGAATAGCCGAAAAGATATGGACCGTTGGAAGGTTTTTCACGTCCAGGAAGGAGGCAAGAGAAGCGCACAGAAGGGGGAGATCGTGAGCCGTTGGATCTCATTCATAAATCTCATCAGCCGTCAGATCAGACAGGAGGTGCACGGGGTTTAAACCTTCTCACGCTAGGCAGAAGTCCTGACACATATTGGGATATCGAGGCATTAGGAATCAGCATATCAACATTCCCGTGGCAAGGAAATCTGGTAAGTCCACCCTGAAAACCCTGACACGAATCTGGACCATCCATCTGAGAGAGGACGCGTGTCACGTGATCATCCATTTTGGAGATTCGGGCACTAGACATCGGGATATCAACGCTCGGGAAATCGGAGTTCTCGAGGTCGAAAGAGTCGGGACATTGGAGGTCTTGAAATCGCGAGAGGCGATCAGGACCGTCCATCGGAGGAGGACGCGCAGCAGCAATCAGAGCCATCGAGGAAAGTCCCGAAAGGAGGTCGTCTATCGACATATTGGGATTCAGAGGATCGAGAATCACGTGGACAAAAGTCCAGACATTTCAGAATCGGGAAACACGATACCCCGATAAAGTGTGAAGTTCCATTATGGGGACCAGCTGTCAATATAGCGGGAAATCGGGATTCGAGGGATCACGAATCCTGAGGACATATGTATTTCGACATTGCGATGTCCGAAACCCCGACGAGAGGTAAGACTGCGGTCACAGGGATAACGTTCATATGAGCCAAGAGTATAGCCAGGAGGGCTAACGTGTAAAAGGCGCATCAGTGAATTTACTCATCGGAGATCGGGAGATCACAGGGACAGAGGTTTGTGACATCGAGGATCGTGAAACCCCGAATCCCAATAAGGAGATAAGACTGCGGTCTTACGAGGACTAGTCATATGGACTAGGGGGCCTAGCTAGGAGGGCTAATGCGTAAAGGGCGCATCGACAAATCGAAGATCGGGAGTCCGTGAGGACAGGGAACTCTCGACATTGGGGATCACGAAGCCCCAAAACCCAAAATTGAGCTAGGGAAAATTCACAGGCGTGTGCAGAGGCCATGACAGGGAAAAGAGAAGGGTCTATGGATTGGGTTTTCAACAGAGATTCCACAGAGGAATCGAAAGAGCTGCTTTGGCTCATGAATGAATGAGAACAATCTTGTGAGCAGGGGCGCAAGGTAGTGGTTGTGCACTTACTGCATCAGGTGGAATCATAGCATAACTCTTGTCTGTATATTTCAGGCGAGGAAGGCATAAGAGGTAAGGAGCACTCTGATACACATCAAGTGGTATTAGAGTGGGAACTTCACTTGTATATTTTAGGTGAAGCGAGAAGACAAAGGGAGAAGACAGAGCGCTAGAGACTCTGTGGTGATTGGTTGCAGGTAGGCAGCAATCAAGAAGACAGTCAGGGAAACTGTAGGAGGATGAAGATGGTAACACTCTTGGTGCAGAGTGACAGTAGCAGGTTTGCTAGGAAAGTAGATAGAGACAGCACCATGGTTACTGAAGGCCATAGGCATGCTGGGAGGAAGAGCAAAGAAGAAAAACTTGTAGAAATGGATAAAGAGCTCACTGAAATAAGGGCAGACATAGAAAAGCTTGAACTGCAGATGCAACAGAAAGCAAAGACAAGATGGGTATATGAATGGCCCATGAGGAAGGCAAAAGAAAAATGGCCAGTCAAGGAGTTGATGGCCATAAGACAACAGAGGTTGTTAAAAGGATGGTTGAGGTATGCTGAAAACCTCAATGGACCCGAAGAAATGGTTCAGATGTGTGAACCAGAGACTGGGCGAGGTCTCAATGATGAAGAGAATGAAATGGGATCAACTGAAGATCTCAAGAACTGCCAGGTGGGCAGAGAAGAAATTCCAGTTTTCCAGGAGGGCAATAAGTTGAGATCACTGTGGGATCTCAGAGACTGTCATGAGGATAGCCAGGGAATTTCGCATTTCCAGCTGGGCAATGATATGAGATTGCTGCAGGATCTCGAAGACTGCCAGGAGGGTAGTGGAAGCATCCCATATTGCCAGGTGGGCAGGGATGAGCAAGTGAGCTCGGAAATGGATTTTGATCAGCAGGTGCAGCTGACAGAAGGGGAGGATCTGAAGGATCTTCTAATGATTGGGGGAATTCAGGCATTCCTACCACTTAGCCTAGAGGAGGCAAAAGTCTGTGTTGCAGATGAAGCAACAACAGCAGGAGAACAGTCAGCTGTGACTGTCCAGGAAGAATTGGAGCAGACTTTGGAAGCTGCCCAAGCAGTAGAAGAAGAGAATGAGCATTCTGAGGAGTGGCTCAACATATTCAGCCAGGAAGCTGAGGAAGCTGCAGCACTGAAGCTGACAGCAGAAGAAGAAGAGGATGATGAGCATTCCAAGGAATGGCTCAGTATTTTCAGCCAAGAGACTGAAAAGACTGCAACATGGGAGTTTGCAGCAGAAGAAGAAGAAGCAAACAACATTTTCTTTGCTGATCTATGGGAGAAATTTGAATCCCTGGAAGAGAGGGTGAAAGTGCAGGGCGTGCACATCCAACAAGTGAGGTTGGAAGAAGCTGATGAAGAAGGCATGGGAGATCACAATGATCTACCCATGTGCCAAAAAATTTTGCAGCTGAGGAGACTGCATGGACAGGGTCAGCCATTGGAGCAGCTGGATGAGGTGATAGAAGACATCAGAAGGCTGATGTTGAGGTTAGTAGGGACTGCTAGCGAGGAGCAGCTGAGCAGAAAGGAAGTAGTAGCAGCAGCGCGGAAGCAGCAGTAGCAAATAGATGGAGTGGATGAACAACTCCAAAGGATGATTTGGGATCCAGGAGGATTTCAACATCAGAGATGGGAAGCTCATGAGCAGGAGCTCATGATTTTGCAGCTGAGGAGTATGATGCAGGAGCATCTCTCCACATTAGTCAGCCAGCCAGCCAGTTGTGTCAAGCGCGTGCATTCAAGGAGGAAGAGAGGTGCAGCCCTCATATTCTATTTTGTAATTGAATGTCTAGGATGTTGAGCCATGGAGCCGTGATTTTATGCAGACATTAGGTATATAGGTCTTTAATGTTTGTAAGGTTGATATCTAGATCCAGATGCTAGACTATATAGCCCATTCATTGTAATTGAATAGGGTAGGTGAGTTTGGAGGGAAGAGCTCAAAGAGCCCCCTCAGGTAAAGGAGATTTCAGTATCTCATTTCGAGTAAGTAGAGTGAGATAGAATAGAGGAGAATCTGTGGGTAGAGAGCAGAAGAGAAGAGTCGAGACCTTGTTACAGGTCGTGCTCAGGAACACCTTGTAAATACAGGCATTTGCCATATTTAATACAAAGAGCAATTTTTCCTGCATTACTGTGTGTTAAATGGATGTCTGTGAGTGTTCATATGTGCTATGAATGTATGCTGTAGATGTAGGTTTGCATTTGTAGGAGTGTGTCTGATTTCAGGTGAAGGTCTTTGAGGCTTCACACTAGGAGGGTGTGACAGAACACTGCGGGTTCTGATAGTCGTGCACAAAGGATGCATTTCTAAACACTGCGGGTTCAGACGAAGACATGCTGAGGCACAAGAAATGGAATCAACAACTTAGGGAAGACCTCAAGGTTGCTGAATACCTTGGAGGCAAGGCTGTGTGGGAGAAGAACACAGTTGCAGACAAAATCTCTGAGGAGTTCTGTGAAGCTCTGCCAAGTGGGCATTGAGCATATGCACAATGGTGCATTGAGAAATAACTCTGCTGTGAGTTCTTAAGGAGGACCAGAATCACTAAGGATTCTGAGGAGCTCTGCCAAGTGGGCATTGAGCTTGTGCACAGGGGTGCATTGAAAGGAAATCTGTTGTGAGTTCAGAAAGAGAACCAGAATCACTGAGGATTCTGAGAGCTCTGCCAGGTCGGCATTGAGTAGGTGAAAGGAGGACACAGAAGACAAAACTGTTGAACGTTCTGTGGAAGAATACTCTGCCAGGTGGGCATAAAAACATTGTCTAGACAGGCACAAAGAGGAGAAGAGAACTCTTTGAGTTCTGGTATTTGGAGGAAGAGTCCACTGAGGGATCTTCACATGGTTGTTGAACACCCTGCAGACTCAGCAAGAGGTTGCTTGAGCAGAGGGATAGCCAGGAGGGCATCCATATTTCTCCATCTGCAGGAGAAGAAAGAGGACAAAATCCCTTAGGGGTCTGAGTGTTTGACAAGCTCAGGAGAGACAACACTTTGCGTGCGTGAAAACCCCGCAGAGGCATATGAGTCATAGAGTCTCTTGAGGATTCGAGTGTAGAAGCTCAAGGAGGGACAATGCTTTCGGTGCACAGAGTCGAGGCTACAGGAAGTGAAAGCTCAGGAGGAACAGCATCGAAGAGCACACACGGTGAGGACTCGAATTCGTGGAGCTCGCAGAGAAAGGGGACAAAGGTCGAGGCCTTTGAATTTTGGAAAACACTTCCAAGTGCAGGAAGAAAGTGTGCAAGCTAAGGAGGGAGCAGCATCGGCCATTGGAATAGTGGAAAAGATCTGGACCGTTGGAAGGTTTTTCACGTCCAGGAAGGAGGCAGGAGAAGTGCACAGAAGGGGGAGATCGTGAGCCGTTGGATCTCATTCAGAAATCCCGTCAGTCGTCAGATCGGATAAGAGGTGCACGGGGTTTAACCCTTCTCAAGCCAGGCAGAAGTCCCGACACATATCGGGATATCGAGGCGTCGGGAATCGGCATATCGACATTCCCGTGGCCAGGAGATCAGGTAAGTCCACCCTGAAAACCCCGACACGAATCTGGACCGTCCGTCTGAGAGAGGACGCGTGTCATGCGATCATCCATTTCAGAGATCCGGGCACTAGACATCGGGATATCGGCGATCAGGAAATCGAAGTTCTCGAGGTCGAAAGAGTCGGGACATCAGAGGTCTTGAAATTGCGAGAGGTGATCAGGACCATCCATCGGAGGAGGATGCGCGGCAGCAATCAGAGCCATCGGGGAAAGTCCCGAAAGGAGGTCGTCTATCGGCATATTGAGATTCAGAGGATTGGGAATGCCATGGACAAAAGTCTAGACATTTCAGAATCGCGAAATGCGATACCTCGATAAAGTGTGAAGTTCCATTGTGGGGGCCAGCTGTCAGTATAGAGGGAAAACGAGATTCGAGGGATCGCGAATCCTGAGGACATATGTATTTTGACATTGCGATGTCCGAAACCCCGACGAGAGGTAAGACTGCGGTCATGGGGATAACGGTCATATGAGCCAGGAGTATAGCTAGGAGGGCTAATGCGTAAAAGGTGCATCGATGAATTTACTCATCGGAGATCGGGAGATCGCGGGGACAGAGGTTCGTGACATTGAGGATCGCGAAACCCCGAATCCTGATAAGGAGATAAGACTGCAGTCTTACGAGGACTAGTCATATGGACTAGGGGGCCTAGCCAGGAGGGATAACACATAAAGGGCCCATCGGCAAATCAGAGATTTGAGGACAGGGAACTCTCGACATTGGGGATCACAAAGCCTCAAAACCCGAAACTGAGCCGGGAAAAATTCACAGGTGCATGCAGAGGCCGTGACAGGGAAAAGAGAAGGGCCTGTGGATCGGGTTTTCAGCAGAGATTCCATGGAGGAATCGAAAGAGCCGCTTCGGCTCATGAATGAATGAGAACGATCCTATGAGTAGGGGCGCGAGGTGGTGGTCGTGCGCTTATTGCATCAGGTGGTATTAGAGCCTAACTCTTGTCTGTATATTTCAGGTGAGGAAGGCATAAGAGGTAAGGAGCACTCTGATACACATCAAGTGGTATTGGAGCGGGAACTTCACTTGTATATTTCAGGTGAAGCTAAAAGACAAAGGGAGAAGACAGAGCGCTGGAGACTCTGTGGTGATTGGTTCCAGGTAGGCAGCAATCAAGAAGACAGTCAGGGAAACTGTAGGAGGATGAAGCTGGTAACACTCTTGGTGCAGAGTGACAGCAGCAGGTTTGCTAGGAAAGCAGACAGAGATAGCACCATGGTTACTGAAGGCCATAGGCATACTGGGAGGAAGGGAAAAGAAGAAAAACTTGCAGAAATGGATAAAGAGCTCGCTGAAATAAGGGCAGATATAGAAAAGATTGAACTGCGGATGCAGCAAAAAGAAAAGCCAAGATGGGTATATGAATGGCCCATGAGGAAGGCAAAAGAAAAATGGCCAGTCAAGGAGCTGATGGTCAGAAGACAGTAGAGGTTGTTAAAAGGATGGTTGAGGTATGCTGAAAACCTCAATGGACCTGAAGAAATGGTTCAGATGTGTGAACCAGAGACTAGGCGAGGTCTCAATGATGAAGAGAATGAAATGGGATCAACTGAGATCTCAAGAACTGCTAGGTGGGCAGAGAAGAATTTCCAGTTTTCCAGGAGGGCAATAAGTTGAGATCACTGCGGGATCTCAGAGACTGTCCTGAGGATAGCCAGAGAATTTCGCATTGCCAGCTGGGCAATGATATGAGATCGCTGTGGGATCTCGAAGACTGCCATGAGGGTAGTGGAAGCATCCCATATTGCCAGGTGGGCAGGGATGAGCAAGTGAGCTCGGAAATGGATTTTGATCAGCAGGTGCAGCTGACAGAAGGGGAGGATCTGAAGGATCTTCTAATGATTGGGGGAATTCATGTATTCCTACCACTTAGCCCAGAGGATGCAGAAGTCTGTGTTGCAGATGAAGAAGCAACAACAGAAGAACAGTCAGCTGTGACTGTCCAGGAAGAATTGGAGCAGACTTTGGAAGATGCCCAAGCAGTAGAAGAAGAGAATGATCATTCTAAGGAGTGGCTCAACATATTCATCCAAGAAGCTGAGGAAGCTGCAACACTAAAGCTGACAGTAGAAGAAGAAGAGGATGATGAGAATTCCGAGGAATGGCTTAGTATTTTCAGCCATGAGACTGAAAAGACTACAACATGGGAGTTTGCAGCAGAAGAAGAAGAAGCAGACAACATTTGCTTCGCTGATCTGTGGGAGAAATTTGAATCCTTGGAAGAGAGGGTGAAAGTGCAGGGCGTGCACATCCAACAAGTGAGGTTGGAAGAAGTTGATGAAGAAGGCATGGGAGATCACAATGATCTACCCATGTGACAAAAATTTTTGCAGCTGAGGAGACTGCATGGACAGGGCCAACCATTGGAGCAGCTAGATGAGGTGATAGAAGACATCAGAAGGCTGATGTTGAGGTCAGTAGAGACTGCTAGCGAGGAGTAGCTGAGCAGAAAGGAAGAAGCAGCAACAAATAGATGGAGCGGATGAACAACTCCAGAGGATGATTTGGGATCCAGGAGGATTTCAACATCAGAGATGGGAAGCTCATGAGCAGGAGATCATGATTTTGCAGTTGAGGAGTATGATGCAGGAGCATCTCTCCATGTCAGCCAGCCAGCCAGCCAACCATGTCAAGCACGTGCATTCAACGAGGAAGAGAGGCGCAACCCTCATCTTCTATTTTGTAATTGAATGTAATTGAATGTCTAGAATGTTGAGCCATGGAGCCGTGCCTTTATGCAGGCATTAGGTAGATAGGCCTTTAATGTTTGTAAGGCTGAGATATAGATCCAGATGCTGGACTAGATAGCCTATTCATTGTAATTGAATAGGGTAGGTGAGTTTGGAGGGAAGAGCTCGAAGAGCCCCCTCAGGTAAAGGAGATTTCAGTATCTCATTTCGAGTAAGTAGAGTGAGATAGAATAGAGGAGAATCTGTGGGTAGAGAGCAGAAGAGAAGAGCCAAGACCTTGTTACAAGCCGTGCTCAGGAACACCTTGTAAATACAGGCATTTGCCATATTTAATACAAAGAGCAGTTTTTCCTGCATTACTGTGTGTTAAATGGATGTCTGTGAGTGTTCATATGTGCTATGAATGTATTCTATAGATGTAGGTTTGGATTTGCAGGAGTGTGTCTGATTTCAGGTGAAGGTCTTTGAGGCTTCACACCAGGAGGGTGTGACAGAACACTGCGGGTTCTGATATCCGTGCACAGAGGATGCATTTCTGAACACTGCGGGTTCAGACGAAGACGTGCTGAGGCACAAGAACTGGAATCAACAACTCAAGGAAGACCTCAAGGTTGTTGAATACCTTGGAGGCAAGGCTCTGTGGGAGAAGAACACAATTGCAGACAGAATCTCTGAGGAGTTCTGTGAAGCTTTGCCAAGTGGGCATTGAGCATATGCACAGTGGTGCATTGAGAAAGGACTCTGTTGTGAGTTCTTAAGGAGGACTAGAATCACTAAGGATTCTGAGGAGCTCTGCCAAGTGGGCATTGAGCATGTGCACAGGGGTGCATTGAAAGGAACTCTGTTGTGAGTTCAGAAAGAGAACCAGAATCATTGAGGATTTTGAGAGCTCTGCTAGGTGGGCATTGAGCAGGTGAAAGGAGGACACAGAAGACAGAACTGCTGAACATTCTGTGGAAGAATACTCTACCAGGTGGGCATAGAAACATTGTGCAGACAGACACATAGAGGAGAAGATAACTCTTTGAGTTCTGGCATTTGGAGGAAGAGTCCACTAAGGGATCTTCACAGGGTTGCTGAACACCCTGCAGACTCAGCAAGAGGTTGCTTGAGCAGAGGGATAGCCAGGAGGACATCCATATTTCTCCATCTGCAGGAGAAGAAAGAGGAAAAAATCCCTTAGGGTTCTGAGTGTTTGAAAAGCTTAGGAGAGACAACACTATGCGTGCATGAATACCCTGCAGAGGCGTAGGAGTCATAGAGTCTCTTGAGGATTCGAGTGCAGAAGCTCAAGGAGGGACAGTGCTTTCGGTGCGCAGAGTCGAGGCTGCAGGAAGTGAAATCTCAGGAGGAACAGCGTCGAAGAGCACGCATGGCGAGGACTCAAATTCATGGAGCTCATAGAGAAAGGGGACAAAGGTTGAGGCCTTTGAATTTTGGAAAATTCTTCCAAGTGTAGGAAGAAAGTGTGCAAGCTCAGGAGGGAGCAGCATCGGCCGTTAGAATAGCCGAAAAGATCTAGAATGTTGGAAGTTTTTTCACGTCCAGGAGGGAGGCAGGAGAAGCGCACAGAAGGGGAAGATCATGAGCCGTTGGATCTCATTCAGAAATCTCGTCAGCCGTCATATCGGACAGGAGGTGCATGGGGTTTAACCCTTCTCACACCAGGCAGAAGTCCCGACACATATCGGGATATCGAGGTGTCGGGAATCGACATATCGGCATTCTCGTGGCCAGGAGATCAGGTAAGTCCACCCTGAAAACCCTGACATGAATCTGGATCGTCCGTCTGAGAGAGGACACGTGTCACGCGATCATCCATTTCAGAGATCTGGGCACTAGACCTCGGGATATCGACACTCGGGAAATTGGAGTTCTCGAGGTCGAAAGAGTCGGGACATCAGAGGTCTCGAAATCGCGAGACGCGATCAGGACCATCCATCGGAGGAGGACGTATGGCATTAATCGGAGCCATTGGGGAAAGTCCCAAAAGGAGGTCGTCTATCAGCATATCGGGATTCAGAGGATCGGGAATCCCATGGCCAAAAGTCCAGACATTTCAGAATCGCGAAACACGATACCCTGATAAAGTGTGAAGTTCCATTGTGGGGGCTAACTGTCAGTATAGCGGGAAATCAGGATTCGAGGGATTGCGAATCCTAAGGGCATATGTATTTCGACATTGTGATGTCCGAAACCCCGACGAGAGGTAAGACTGCGGTCACGGGGATAATGGTCATATGAGCCAGGAGTATAGCCAGGAGGGCTAACGTGTAAAAGGCACATCGGTGAATTTACTCATCGGAGATCAGGAGATCGTGCGGATAGAGGTTCGTGACATCGAGGATCGCGAAACCCCGAATCCCGATAAGGAGATAAGACTGTGGTCTTATGAGGACTAGTCATATGGACTAGGAGGCCTAGCCAGGAGGGCTAACGCGTAAAGGGCGCATCGGCAAATCGGATATCAGGAGTCCGTGAGGACAGGGAACTCTCGACATTGGGGATCACGAAGCCCCGAAACTTGAAACTGAGCAGGGGAAAAGTCACAGGCGCGTGCAGAGGCCGTGACAGGGAAAAGAGAAGGGCCCGTGGATCGGGTTTTCAGCAGAGATTCCACGTAGGAATCGAAAGAGCCACTTCGACTCATGAATGAATGAGAACGATCCTATGAGCAGGGGCGCGAGGTGGTGGTCGTGTTCTTACTACATCAATAAGTGTTGGGATTGTCCTAAGAAAAGTGACAAAGTGAGAGTTTTCCACAATGTACATTAAGATGAAACAATGGGGGACATGGGAAGAAGTGTTCCAAGGATCTATGCATCCTTGGACAACAAGCAAGCATAATTTCAATCACACATGATTGAAGTAGAATGTATGATCAATAACCATGCATTTACTATTTTAATAGATTCAGGAGATAGTCATAGCTATATATATCCTAAGGTAGTGGAAATATTACAATTTCCAAGAAGAAAGCATGGGGAATATTGGTTGGTGTAGCTGGCTACAGGAGCCAAGAGAAAAGTTGTTGAGCTGGTTAAATCATGTTGAGTGGAAATGAAGGGATGAAGTACCAAGGTAGATTTGAACATCCTTCTCTTGGGTTCATATGAATGTCTAATTGGTATGAATTGGTTGGACCAACACCATGTTGTCTTAGACTGTCATAACAAGGCATTTACTTTCTTGAATGAGGAAGGGAACTAAGAACAATCCAAGGAATTCCTAGGACAATTACTATCCGAGAGATCTCAACAATGCAGCTGAAGAAGTGTTACAGGAAGGGATGCCAAATATTTGCAGCTCATATGGAGGAAGTGCCTAAGGATAAGGTGCCAAATATTGAGGATCATGTAGTCTTGAAAGATTTTTAGGATGTGTTCAAGAAGATACCAAGACTACCCCCAAAGAGAGATATTGATTTCTTTATAAACTTAATGCTTGGAGCAACTCCAATATCTAAGACTTCCCACAAGATGCGTACACCAAAGTTGAAGGAGTTGAAAATGCAGCTCGAAGAGCTTCTGAAGAAGGGGTATATATGCCCAAGTGTGTCACCTTGGGGTGCCCCAGTTTTCTTTGTGAAGAAGAAATATGGGACATTGAGGTTTTGTATTGACTTGAGACAATTGAACAAAGTAAATATAAAGAACAAGTATCCTTTGACAAGGATTGATGATCTCTTTGATCAGTTAAAGGATGCAAGGATATTTTCAAAGATTGATCTCAGATATGGTTATCATCAAGTAAGGATTAGAGATGAAGATATGAACAAGACTTCCTTCAGAACAAGGTATAGTCATTATGAGTTCACAATGGTTCCATTTGGGTTATCAAATGCACCAGCTATTTTCATGTTTTTAATGAATGGTGTTTTCTGGGAACACTTAGACGAGTTTGTCATTGTATTTTTGGATGAAATCATTGTATATTCCAAGTTGGAAGAATAACATGAGAATCACTTGGGGATGGTGTTACAAGTGTTAAGAGAGCACCAAATGTATGCCAAATTGAGCAAGTGCTCATTTTATCAAAACCAAATTCACTATTTGGGGCATATCATATCTGAAGAAGGGATAACAGTGGACCCTGAAAATATTGAAGCTATTAAAGGGTGGAAAACACCGAAGAATAGGACAAAAGTCAGATCCTTCATGGGTCTATCTGGCTACTACAAAATATTCATTGTAGGGTTTTCAAGGATTGCCCACCCGATTGCTTCCTTGCAAAGGAAGGGGGTGAAATTTCAATGGACAAAATAATGTGAAAAGAGCTTCCAACAATTGAAACAATTGTTAACCAGTGCTCCAATTCTAAGGATTTAAGATCCTAATGAGGATTTCATGGTTTGCATAGACACATGAAAAGAAGGAATTGGTGGAGTCCTTAGTCAGAATGGTTTTTTGGTATGTTTTAAATCCAGGAAATTGAAAGAGCATGAAAGGCTCTATGCCACTCACAATTTGGAGTTGGAAGCCATAATGCATGACTTAAAGAAATGGAGACACTACCTCATGGGAAAAATATTTGAGCCGAGGACAAGCCATAATGGTCCGAAATATCTATTTGATCATCCAACTCTAAATGCCATACAAAGTAGATGGTTATATTTTCTCTATGAGTATGAATTTGATATCAAGAACATTAAAGGAAAAGAGAACAAAGTGGCTGATGCACTCAACATGAGAGTGCATGAACTACATGCTACAACCATAAACATGTATCAAACTGATCTTAAAGGTAGAATTTCTGAGGCTGCAAAAGTAGATTTGCAGTACATAGAGTTAGTAACAAAATTACAACAAGGTAAAGTACAACAGAAGGTTGAAGATTATAAATTGGGAACTGATGAAATTCTCCTATACAGGAACATAATTTATGTACCCAATTCTGATGAATTGGGGAGTATGATATTGAAAGAGATGCATAATGTACCTTATGCAGGACACCCAGGATATCAAAAAACAGTTGCAGCAGTCAAAATCCAGTATTATTGTCCAGACATGAAGAATGAAATTGTTGAGTACATTGCTAAATGTCTGGAGTTACAAAAGGTCAAGGCTAAGCATCGACACCCAAATGGGTTTCTGCAACCATTTCCTATTCCTGAGTGGAAGTGGGAAGTGGTGACAATGGATTTCATCACCAAATTTTTCAGAACGAGCAAGCAACATGATTCTATCATGGTGGTTGTGGACAAGCTTACTAAAGCTGCCCATTTCATTCCAATGAAGATTACTCATAAGAAAACCAATGTTGTTGATATTTATATGAGGGAATTAGCACACTTACATGGCATACCCAAGACAATTGTGTCTGACAGAGACCCAAAGTTCACCTCAAAGTTCTGGAAGGGATTATTCAAAAGTTTCAAAACAAATATGAACTTCAACACAACTTATCATCTCGAGTCTGATGGGAAAACATAAAGGGTGAACCAAGTGATAGAGGATATGATAAGAATGTACGTGATGGAAACACCATATAAATGGGAAGATTATCTACACTTGGTAGAATTTTCCTACAACAATGGGTACCAAGAATCTCTGAAGATGAGCCCATTTGAGACACTTTATGGCAGAAAGTGCAACGCACCAGTAAGTTGGGACAACCTAGCAGATAGAGCAATAGTTGGGCCAGAGTTGCTCAGGGAAATGGAAGAGAATATGCCAAGACATGCATAAAATCTATGTTGACAAGGGAAACAATCACGGGGAGTTTAAAGTGGGTGATCATGTATTCTTGAAAGTGAAGGCCAACAAAATTTCCTTGAAGGTGGGAAACTATTCCAAGTTTGCAGCTAGATATTGTGGGTTGTTTGAAATCTTAGAGAGGATTGGACCAATAGATTATATGATTGCATTGCATACATATATGACCATTCATAATGTATTTCATGTATCATTGCTTAAGAAATATATACTTGATGCTAATCATGTTATTGATTGGAATGTGATTCAGGTGGAGCAAGAAGGCACTTTCCAAGTGCATCCGATACACATTTTGGACCGGAAAATAAAAAAACTTTGGAATCGAGCCATAGAACTTGTAAAGGTTCAATGGCCCTGGTAAGGTCCCAAGGACGCAAGTTGAGAGCATGAGGATGCTATGCAGGAAGAATACCCACATATTTTTGAATATTTTGGAAATCTTGTTGATATTATGTAAAGAAGATGCACTGAGGACAATGCATAAACAAGGGGAGGGGATTGTAATACCCCAAGGACGAGCCCTTGCTAAATTGTAAACATATTTTGTAGGTTGGAGAGACAAGTGATTATAATCTAGGAGGATTATGTGATGTTAGGCCAGTGAGATTATTTTTGTATATGTAATTATGCATATCATTAATATAAAATACATCCCTGTGTGTAGACCGACCATGAAGAAAGAGTTAAGGGGGACTAAAATCCACTAGGTATGGGAAGGGGATAAGAGGCTAGGAAAAAGGGGCTAAGATTGAGGGCTTAACCCCAAGGGAATATTATAATATATTTTCCTAAAAGACTAAGGTTTGGGGAAATAACTCTGGTTATACTAAGTTCCCGTGGGAAGGGGAACAAAGGAGAAGTGGAGATCATGCAACTTCATGAGGAAAGGTGTCTGATTTAGGACATGCAATTTTATGTGGGAAATCAGTTTGTTGTGGGGGTTCGCTCAACATTATTTCCATTCTCCTGATGCACTCACGCACTCTGGAAGTAGTTATTTTGTCCATTTTTTAACTCCTCCATCATCGACCTCTGTAACTGACATGTAATAATCACTTTCCCGTACCCTTCCTTAACGTTTTTTGTTGCTTCCATCATCTGTGCCATACCCGAGTTCTGTTGTTTCCATCACCCTTACCCGTTTGACTTAGGAGATGGAAAGAAGAAGCAAGTTGTTAGGCTTGTGAGAAACTCTCTCTAGGTGAGAGAGGTTGCTAGGGAAGTGAAGTCTCTTGGAAGGATCCCAACAACAGCTACAGAGCTATGAGAATTCCTTTCTGGCCTGTTTCTGAAGCCCTGGAAGGAAAGTGGAGTAGTTGATGGACTATTGGACAATGAAGGTGTATACTTCCGGGGGTGGGACAAGCATGTGGGGAATGATAGGATGTGAGCTGTGGGCGTAAGTTGGCTCATGGGAGAGAATCCTTCCTGTTGTACTGTGTGAATTTCCGTAGTCTCAGCCTAGCTTAGGAATCCCTTTCCCTAGTGGAGTTTAGTCCTAGCTCGGGGGAGACCCATTGTTGAGAGTGATGAGCAGCGTGGTCTAAGGCTGTGAGGTTCGTGGAAGGCCTGCACAGAGTTGGTGGAAATCAACTAAAGTATAAGTATCAATTGTGTTAATGTCACATGTTGTTTTTAAATACATGTCCCTTATTTATAAGAATTGCATGTGTTTGCTTCATGTATGTTGTACTGTTAATTTCGTAAGGATCTATGTTGTAGCAGAATGTTTATGCTTGTTTAAATCTTCATTATAAATGTATGTTAATAGAAAGTAGCTGTTGTTTTTAATTTATTAAGTCTGATATTTTCCGCAAATGAAAGTAAGTGGTTCTATGAGGTAGCATGACCCAACTTCAGTGGCTGGGGGTGTTACAAATTGGTATCAGAGCTCAAATTCAGAATCTATGTGGTAGCATGCCCCGACTTGGGTAGTTGGGGGTGTTACACTAGGGGTGTTGATTTTACTAAGGGAGTTGGTTCCGTAATTAAATTAATTGTTTGATTTATTGAAATTCCTATGTTTCTAAGGAATTCTGGAATGTTTGTATGAGTTGGATTGCTTAGTTAAAATGCATTGCAATAAGATCTGCTTATAAGAAGAGATCTCGAGATATTGAGAAAGTTAGAGAGATATTAGGTTGAGATAAATATCCCATGAGTATTTTGTAGATCTAGAAATCCTAGAGATAGGGATTGTGGATCTGAAACAAAGCTAGTTTCAATATCCTTTTGTATAAGATTGTAAGCCTTGAAGGCAGAATGAAAAGGCCAATTTTAGGGAGGAATCAAGCTAGAGACAGAGGAAGGCCCATTGGATGTAATCTAGGCCAAGAAGGCATTGAAAATACTTATGTAAATCTATGTACAATAAGTGTGCATATGGTTAAAGAAGAAAAATATACTCTGTTTTGAGTGTTTTTCTGAGAAGCCTCTGTTCATGGAATGAATATCTATGTTATTGGGTTATTAGTGGTTCTCCACAATTCTACAATTTTGTATATATCATGTTGTATGCAAAATTTTAGATCCCAATAGGAGAAGATTGCAATTGTAGTTGAATTGTAGGTGGAATCGATCGAGATTATAGGAAAATAGATTAGATGGTCATTGGTAAATATCATGATCAATGATCCGTAAAAGGAGCAAACGACCATGCACCAGTAGTGGTGGAGCAATCAATTTTTTTCCAAACTGTGACAAAAAGGTACATGAATCGTCGATCTCCGGAGAAACTAGACCTGGACCGTTGGATTAGAGTTGGAATGAGAAACTATGATCTGATCGTTGATCGTAAAATTGATCAATGATACAATTTAACTCACATAAGAACTAGCTCGTAAATTAATTCCGAGGTCAAAATACAAAACGGGGGAAATATATGGTTTTACATGAGCTACGTGTCCAGTCCTAGTCAATTCACGTTTTCATTTGTGATTTTAAAAACCAATCCCACTCATTTGAAAAAGTTTAAGCCTTTGGTCACGCCTATGGCCATATGGACGAGGTGTTAAGTGATGAGAGCTAAGATTCTGGTTCAACGCAAAACTCTTAGGTTTGAACTTGTGATCATTTGAAGGTAATTTTTCAAAAGTAAGCGACTGATATTTCTTTGACCCTACATACAATAAATAAAGTCTTGATTAGAACTTGACAATATTGAAGACTTGAGGTTTGGTATTGATCCAACCATTATAGTGCGCAACGAAAGCATGAGGGGTTTTTGGCATCAATATAACTGAGAATATATAACAAGGGATATTAAAACAAATATTAAGAGGAGCAATGATCCTTGGGCAGTCCCTTGGAGGACTTATAAAGTAAGCTACATGGTTTAGAAGATGTGGATTATGGGTAGACATGAGTATAGGTCACCATTTTATGCATAGAGAAGAACATAGAAC
>JASDQU010100071.1:380228-392429 GCA_032191745.1 Picea mariana | reverse complement strand
AGAAAAACCATTTTCACCCTCTAAAATTTGAATTGAAGCCTTCATTCACCTCGATTTCCAAGAATGGAGGCTTTTAGGAGTGACTTTGCCCTCTACCTTCTTGTAAATCAGGCTTACAGTTGCATTCACCCCCTATTTGTGAATTCAAGGTATTTTTTACTCTGAAATCGCCCACATTTCATGGAATCGTGGATGATGGGGAACTATTTTGTCCCTATATAATACCTACCCCTAGTTTACTAAACGACCACCCACCTGAAATTTGAATATGCATGCATGATTTGGTACACTCTATATCTCATAATTATAGACTGTGTACCCTGTATGATAATGTTTTTGGTTTCTATCAGAAGAATTTGAGTCTTATTCAGGTATATGATCATTACTTTTTTGTTTTGTTTTTTCTCTTTTTATGAGCTTTCCTATTTTTAATTTTAATGGGCTATGTACTTTTGCTATATAAGGGTGCATTTCTAATAAATATTTTCCCTCTTAAGGTTTGATAAAAATTTGTCCTCTTAGGGAAATGTAGGCGGGAAATTAGTAATGATCCAATATCAAAATAGCAATGAACCCAATGGAACTTTAAGCCCCAGCTAGTCAGCCCCTGACAAAGTAAATCCAACTCTGATTGAATAGAAATAGACATGTGAGAGACTGAAAATATTCAACCAACAACAAATACCACACATAACATATGCACCAGATGTAACCTGGAAAACCCAAACCGGGAAAAACCAGCGAATAGATTTATTAGTCATGTTATAGCACAAGTTATAGGTTGGGAAAAGCCCGACCCAACCACAAAATCATGTGCTACAAATATGAGACACTACACCCAATGTCACCTTGATGTAGGTCCCGCACTTGGGGGGTGACTAAGGTCACTCCTAGGAGGCGATCCCGGAGACCCTAGGGGGAATGAGAAGGATGAAGGGAGGTGTAAGAAGAAGTCCCCTAGAAGGTTAAGTGATGGAAGAATAGTTTGGTTGAAAATGGTAAGTAAAGAGAGGTAAATGGATACCAAGTAAAGAGATATTTTCCAGTGCACCTGTACCCGCCCGAGACACAAGAAATAACACTTTTCCAACCAAGTATATTAATGGATCAACAAGTTAAGCTTGTTGTCCCTAAAATACAACAACATACAAGTTAGTAAATAAGCAATATATTACATCCAAATCAACAAGTAAAAGGTCTATATTAGTTAACAATGTCAACAATAAAATTAGTAACCAATGTGGACTGAAAATAACACTTCAAGACTGGATAAAGATGGTTGTCATAAAAGTAAATTTCTGCAGTAGTATATCAGACTTATGGTTATAGCATTCAATCAAGTACAACAGAAAATACGACCATCAAAAATTGTCAAAATCTATCCCAATAGATGCACCTAGGTTAGTAGGTTAAACTAGTAAAGTTAGAGGGTTAGTCTAGGGTTAGTTTGTGAGATATTAGCAGTTAGGGTTAGATTTTAAAGAAGCCATAATGGCTATAGGTTAGTTTTACTACAGAAATAAGAATTTGTAGGAGAAATAATACACCCTAAGGGAGGAAGAATCCCCAAGGCATCAAGATCATTATTTAAAAGAGACAACTTCAAAACTTGAAATTTATACGTTTACCAAGGAAACAATTTATTTCTCCCATGCAATAAGTAAATGACTAGTGCCTTTAAGAAAGGGTTAATGGAGTCAATATAATATGAAGAAGCTAGATAGGCTACTTCCTTGGGGGTGTAAATCCTTTTACTCCCCAAGGCAAGCTTCTCTTAGCTAGGGTTTTAACTAGGAGGGTGCATGCAATTATACTCCTCTTAGTAAACCCTTATGAAGCAATATTCCCTTAGAAATAAAATGGTGGAAACACAAGTCGGGGTGTATGCCCTTATACTTCCTACTTGGCTCAAGAAAATAGAACCTTTAACTTGTACAAATGATAATACAATAAAATAAATGGCACCTTCAAGCATTAAAAGGCAATAAAAGCCAGACTAATCACCAAAAAAACAATGAAGAAAGCCTTCCAAGGCTAGCACACCATCTCCATCAACCATAACCAAGACATAGCCATAAACAAAAGAACAAGAGAGAGAAATAGCCAAAGAGAGCAAAAATTTCAGTCCAAGAGCCTCTCACAATGGAGAGTTATGTCTCTCAAATGAGATCTTATGATCTCTATTTATACAAAAAGTTTCCAAAATAGCTTTTCCACATAATATTAGGGTAAACCACAAGATTAGGGGTCAGCATCCCTAATATTTCCCCTTTACAAAGATAATATTTAAAAACTCTCTTTAATTTCACTTTTGCACAAAGAATACCCTAAAACAAAGGTGATGCCATCCCTTGAAGGAGGACATTTTGTCAAATTGAGCAAGTCGTTGGGGCTGGGCTGCAAAGTAGGGCCTCCAAAAGCCATGCGGCAATCATTTGGAGCCTCTTCACCTCAAAATTCCATGTGTCATGCTTGGATTCATCAACAACCACCATATGCCCCTCAAATGTGACATCAAGCCCCTAGGGAGTGACGTTTTTCCCCTTCTGGGCAAGTCGTTTGGCATGCAAAAGGTGGGCTATGTCTATCCAGTTGTCTCCTAGGCATCTAAAAGCATCCCTCTGTCGTTTGGCATGTGGTTCTATGTCATCCATCTTGTGGGATGCTTTCCCTCATGGAAGCCCAAGCTAGGCTTGTTCTTCCAAAACTGGCCACCAACCTATACCTGCAAGACAAATGGATACACCCTCCAAGGATCTCAAGTCAAAGCATCATGATGAGTGAATCAAGTCAATAAAAGAGCCATTAAATCATGTATACCAAGACTACATCATACAAACATGTGCTTAAGAAACTAAACGTTTTGCCAAGTTTGGTTGTGGGTGGGTTGGCATAATACTTCTTTTCAATGGATCAAACCCCCTAAGTCTAGGAACAACCCTATATGAGTCATGTGAATGAAATGGAATGGATGGGGGAAGTACTCAATGGGCATGGGGTTCATGATATGCAAGGGTCCATAGTATCTCATTTATGGGTGCCTCTGTGGAGGGTGTGTCGCACCTTCGTCCATAATGCATTTTTTCCAATTTATTTTTATTTATTTGTATTTTATTTCAATATAACATAGGGTGAGTTGGAGGCCACTGCTCTGGCGTGGTGACTAGATATCGACAGTGTCACCCACAAGTACTTTCATGAAAAATGAGAAGGTTGGCTCGTGATGAGACCCCCTTTCCCTCAGCCATGCAACTAAGAGCCATTACCTTGGTGTGATGGCCAGAAATGGTAATGTCATACCATTAGATACCCATGGATGTGATAGGTTGGCTCATGAGGAGACCCCCTATCCTCAACTGATCCTTTAATCGTCTTTATTTATTCTTTTCATGGGGTCCTTATTTTCTTGCGGAGAAGCTTTTCATTTCTTTCTCAGGATCCCCTAGGCGAAGCATCTGGAAGGTTCTTTCAGTAGGCTTTTATCTTTTTCCAGCTAACTCCCCTCTGTGCCTCCAACCCCTTCTTCCCATGAAATGAGGAATGGTCCCTTCTAGGGTCAGTCTACCCTAAAATCCCAAGAGATGATGTCATGAGGGGAAATAATGATGGAAAGCGGTAAGTATGGTCAGGAGTGGCATAATGAGTCATCAAAGGAAGCTCCCAGAAACACCCCATCCTAAGGGTGACCATCTACTTGAGTGCCCCAAGCGAACCATCAACATTTAAACAAGGTAAAAGGAACAGTCTCCAAAGCAAATGTCTCATAAAAAAAAATAACCTTTTATACACAAGCTATAATGCCTCAAATATTAAAATGATACCCACCATCATACCTGACTTGTACCACATGGAGCAAGACGCAAGTGACCTGTGGTGGAAAGTTGGTGTGGACGATGACCAAGTGTTGGATCACTATGGTGGAAATCCAGGTCTTTGGCTGTGCAAAAGGGATATTGTTGGTCATGTGGCCTCTCGGAACTCCATATCTTCAACATGAGGGCCTCGAGACGTAATCTCCTTATTTATCCACAAAATTGGGATAACAAGTCCCTTGGCCAAAACTCGACCAAGTCGGCCAACAGCCTGGCCACATCCAAGTGATCCCTTACCGCTCAACTCGACACATTACAATGGAGTATCACTAGCCTTTTAAAGGCTTTATTACATGCAAAACATGAGATGTGAAACCACGGGCTACCAAAAACCTGTGCCTGAAACCATCATTGTTGACCTAACAACTTTGACTATTTTCTTGAGTGAAGTTTAACCTAAAAGTCCCCCCTTTAAACTTGATGTGGGGTTTCCCATGACCAAATCCGACCAAAACTCCAAGTGAGTCTACACCACTCACCTCTAGGCCCTACCCCCCTCAAGGTTTATAACTCGGGTATCTTAAAATATAACATGTGCCCCCCATATCACCTAGGTCTATGTCTAGACTTTACCATCAATTTACTAGAGTATGTATGCCTAACCATTTCTTGCAGTCGTATTCCCATTTACATGCAATAAATATTTTCAACTCCATTATAATAAAAAAAAAAAAAAGTGTTGTTGTCTTGGCACTTATGTCGCCATCCTCTCGATCATTTATTGAGGCATTATGTTAAACACTTCACATTCATTCTTCTCTTTGTTGGTCCTAATTTGCGGTCCATGGTATGTTTCTTCTTGTGGCCTAACATAAACCTAAATTCTGCAAAAACATTGTTGATAATGAAAACCTTGGGGGATTAGCCTCTGCCACTTTTAGATGCCCCTACATTATTGCTATTTTTACCATCGGTCGGCATGCATTCAACCATGAAATACTTCCTTCGCTACCTTTCTACAAAGAAACCATCTGCAATACATCTCATCCAGCAGAGCATCATTTTTTCTTTTCCCTAGCTGCCCCCCGCAACACCTACATGAATCCATTGTCCTCGACGAAAACACAGTATCACCTCGATGGTGTCCATCCCTACTCCACAAGCCTGTACCTCTTCTAAGAAATTCAACAGCCTTTTCATTCACCTCTTTGAAAAACTCATTGACTCTGAAAGACATCAATCAAAGTACCTCCATCTTGGATTCGAACCCTAGATCTGCCCACTGCTCTCTTGTTGCTTGTAATGTCGTCGTTTCACTCACCTCACCTTCCCAACCTAGGTTACATTGGAAAAGACGACCCCTTCCTAAAGGATGTCGTCCTTGAGATCCCCAAAATTTTGTGCAGTTCAAATCTAGACGTAGTCAATCTGCAATCATGGTCATTCATAATGAAAAAAAACAGAAACAAAAAAAAACCATGTGTTCTTCCCACCACCGTGGCCAGAACCAAATGGATATCATCCATGAGCTCTTCGTTGTGAAAATCAGGCACTCAACACCTTCTCAAGACTAGAACCAGATCTCCTTTCCTCGACAAAAACAATGGTCGTTGCCTCTTTGGGGAATCTAATACATGCACCTCTTACTCAATATTGTTGTTGCCCAACTCGAGCTCCATTAAAAACACTTGATGCTAATTTTCCATTCTTTGTTAAGCACTTCAATGTGTCCACCGCCTTGAACATGGGGCGGCCATTTCTATGTCGACTTCGATGGTCAACATATATGAGCTTCTAAGAGGCGGAGCAAAAGATTCCAGGCACGCAAGCCTTCTCTCCACCTCGCCTCCCTTCTCCTAGAGGGAGTTCCCTAGAATTATTTCTTGGGTTGCCCCCCTAACCTCGCTCTAATACCAAACGAAGAGAAATAAGCATGCGAGAGACTAAAAATATTTAACCAATAACAAATACCACACATAATATATACACCAAATGTAATCTGGAAAACCCAAACCAGGAAAAACCAGTTAATATATCTATTAGTCCCTTGGCCAAAACCTGGCCAAGTGAGCCCTTATTGCTCAACTCGACACATTACAATGGAGTATCACTAACCTTTTAAAGGATTTATTACATGCAAACCATGGGTTGTGAAACCACAGGGTACCAAAACCCTGTGCCTGAAACCACCACTATTGACCTAACAACTTTGACTCTTTTGCTGAGTCAAGTTTAACCTAACACTCATTTCATTTAAGTTAGTTTATATTTGCTATGGGTTTTGATAAATTCTAAAATTCATTTTCTTTTAAAGTCATTAAGTCTCTCAAATCTTTAGAAGAAGTATATCAACCTAGTACCGTTTTCAAAGACAAGCTTAGAAAAATTCAATCTAAGTTATCTTTGTTATGCTATGTAGCAGTAGCCCATATTTCTAAGCAAACAGGGGTACCTATCTCTCATCATAACAAATTTTGATCTTTTTGTTCTGTGCAATGTCGTTCTCCATCTTAGTACTTCAATCTATAGCTTCTTTAGGACTACATATTTTAGGACTCTCTTTGTGATCATGGATTATTGTGTGTAATGTTTCTTTAGATTTAAAATAAAGGCCATATGCCAATCTTTTCTTCCCACAATTGAAGAGATATTTCACTTTTTAAAGATGACCCCATTGTTATTATTTGATGCTCCCAAATCAATTTACACTGATGGCAAGTAGCTCCAACGTTTATCTCATAATGAAATCAAGTGGGGTTTGGTTCCCAAAAGCCCTATGCTAGCACTTGCACAAATTCATTATTTGATTTTGATCTTCAAGCCAAAATATTTTCTAAGATCATTTTTTATTTAAATTAACTATTGTTGTAGCCTCATATAATATAAAATGAAATAAATTATTTTTAATCGAAGCATATTATTCCACATTGCTTGTAACAAAAAATCATGTCTATCCAATTCATCCTCGATTCAATACAATTGTTGGGAAACATGCTCACATTCCCAAGATTGTCTATATTTTATAATGAAATCATCAACAAAATCATTTCCTAATGATGAACTATTGCTCTTGTTGCATTCTCCTAGATAATTTTATTAATGGAAAAACTTGCTTGGCATGTTTTGTCTGTCAACTTTTTGAAATTTTCTATGCACCTTCACCCACTGCAATATGAACATGATTTCATAGTTTGCCTCACTTTCTTTGCAAAGGAAATATTGGAAAACATATCATGAATTTCTTCGTGACAAGGGTTAATACTCTCTTACTCCACAAGTTCACTAGTTATCGATGCCTTCCAAATTGTCATTGCTAGCCTCCCAAGACTTCGAAGGATGAAAGTTTTATAGTGATGAATTTATTTGTCTTGGTCCATAGGGAATATAAAATTTAAATTGAGTTGCTTGGGTAATAAGAGGACAAAATTTTTATAATGTTCTTCAATGTTTTAGAAATATTAATTATAAGAAAAAAACAATCAGAAATTTTGAAATATATATATATATATATATATATTTATTGCAGATTTTTATTGTATTAAATAATCTTAGTTAGACATGATATTTATTTGAAAAAATAAATAAAAAATAAACAAAACTTTAAATTGCCATGTACTTTGTTTTAACTATTTGCATTAAATGCATTTTGATTAAAAATCCTATGACATCAAGTTAAAATGTGTTTCTTCAGGTTTGAATCCAAAGGGGTAGGGCATGTACCTCTATAAACTTAAGTAGTGAAATTGGTAGTCTTTTAGTTGGATTCAAAGTGTTAGAAGCTTAAAGCTTGATCTTTAGAAATGATAAATCTAGTATAGAAGAATGATGGTTGTCCTCCAACACCTCAAGTTTTGTACTCTAAAGTCTATGTATATATGCATGGCTTTTTCCACTGTAATAAAAAGGCATCTTTATCCCCTAAAAAAGGTGTGTATCCTTTTGACACACACACACTTTTTCCATATATTTTTTATGCACTTAGGCGTGTGTCCATTTGGTATATACAAAATGTTATCTTTGATGCGCTTAGGTATGTATTCATTTGGTATATACAGAATGTCAAATGGATGTGTAGGCATATTTACTATTCTACTGGTGAAAATTATTTTCTATCCATTAGAATTTAAGATCATCCATCAACTGCAATATGAAAACAAACTAACAACTTAATAATCTGTACAAAATTTTCCAATGTCAATGATTGCATACTTGCATGGCTTTCTCATCCATTTTTGCATAGATATCATGCCTTGTAATTGCATAGACTTTGTTCCCAACTTTAACCTAGTGACTCCCTTCTCCACAACTTCCACAACACCAGAGAAATCAAAGCCAGTACAAAGGGAAGAGGGGGATTTTTCTGGTACTTTCCCATGATTTGTAAAGTATTTGCATATGTTATATTGATGACTTTAATTTTAATCTGAATTGAAGTGGGTGAAGTCAACTAAGGAACAGGATGATGAAAGAAGATGAATATGGGGGAGGCTTTTGAGATGAGACCAATTGGGTCTCCTAATTTTCTACATATTAACACTTGCATTTTACCATTTTAAGGAGAACCCATAGCTTTCCAACTCCATGTTAACTAGTCTTCCTTTCCCTCGAACCATAGTGTGACCAAAGCTACCTAATATCCATTATGTTGAAGCCTACAATTACATACCTATGATTATGTTGGCTAACACCCCGACAATCCTAATATTTGTAAAGGAAATATACCTATGAATATAATATATTTAAGGCATATGTATGGTTTGGATGTGTTATGTTTAAAATATCCCTTGCTTTATCTTTTTTTCGGTCAATATGCATATTTGGCCATTACTTTTCCTATCTTTCTATTTTCCAAAATGATGCTACTATGCTTTAGTGAAAGAGATTGTTGCTTGAAGCTACATTTACCATTTCCTGTAAAACATATCTAGTAGGTTTCATTATCCAATTTGTGAATCTTATGTGGGTTGTCTAAGGTTGATTATACATATGGAATCTTTTTTGAATATATGATACCAAGTTAGTACAATGTTCGTATACAACAATTCTTACCAATCTTGGGCAATAGTTATGCTTCCACGAATTGTTTCATCCTCACCATGATGATTGATGGGCCTCTTCATTATAGATCACAAGGTTCATCTTTGATACATTTTGACCCTCTATTGTGCTGCATAAACCTCGTTTTGACCATGATTAATATAACAATATGGTTTTGTGCAATTAATTGATTAATGGAATGTATTGATTGATAAACTATGTATTATATATGATTTTATCTCTTGTTTGCATGGTGTTACAAATATTTTCATGCATCCTAACCCATGCTCCAAGAAGGTTGAATTAGGAAAGGATTACTAATCCAACATGGCATGAGGAAAAAGGGGGATTGTGTCCCCTCATCCTCCTCCACGGGATGCCAAGCCTTCAAGAATTCGTGTCTATCCTAATCCATTCAAATTGATGACTAAGGGAGGCAGTTTGTCAAGTGATTTGATCCCTATAATTGAGGACCATGATTATAGGGATCCTGGAGATATAATCCCTTCAATCAAGGAGTGATTGAAGGGATAACTGAGGTAATCTCTTAGTATAAGTAGAAGCTTGGGGATAGCCCTAGAAAGTTAGTCATTTTATGTTAAGCAATTGTTATTTTTGAAGAACTTGAGCTTCCTTGAGATGTATTTCTATTTTTGAGATAATATGCTAATGAAGAATTTGCACTTCCATATTTGCATCCATTAGTATTTTTTAAGGTTCCTTACATGAGATTTGGTAGGGCCCACTCAAGGTTACTCAAGGGACCTATGTACTTTCATTTCGTTTCATATGCTTTCATCATTATCTAGTTCATTTTACTCATAGGGTATGTTGTGCATGATTTATGTATTTCTTGTAGCAATAATTTATTTTGTGTATCAGCTTTGCATTGGTTGTATTAGCATTGTCTTGGTTCATTTCCTTTAGTTTGCATCTTAATCAATTATTTTATTTGCAATATATGTTGAATATGAAATTCTACATTTATAGTTGCAGCATCATAGTTCTTGTAGCAGCATTATAGTTCATGTAGTAGCACTTTGTTTCTTGTAGCAACATTATAGTTCTTGTAGAAACACTTTGTTCCTTGTAGCATAATTTTTGGCACATTGTTTTAGGCAGTTTCATGATCTTTTTCCTTCATTAAAATAACTATGTTATCCATGGATTACTTCAATATTATTTCAAAAGGGATTAAGTTGTTTTGTCATGCTTTATTTCAATCTTTGCAATAGAATAATGTATTATAGGGTTTGCTTTATTTTCCTTAAAACAACTTAGGTAAATGCAACGTTTTCTTTCAACAAGTTTACTTCCTATTTTGGATTTGCAGCCTTGTGTTTTGCTTCTTGTAGTCTTGCACCCTAGCTCTCCAATGTTAGGATAAGTATGGATTAGTCACTAGGTTATATGATTCCTTTAATTATGATTTTCATATTTCCTTTCAAGTAGTTTGCAACTTCCCTTTCAAGTTGGATTTCATTTTTCCTTACTATGATCTTGGATTGATTATTAGTCATTTTCCACTGCTGAAGTAACCTTTGTATTACTTGGATGGACATGGTTTTCCTTTGTAGATACATGCGTATGTATGGAGTTTGCACATATAATGCATTGACTCAAATTTGTACAAACTCCAAGTTGACATTTAAAGTTGTAATTGTTGCCTCCTGCCAGCATCCCTTGCGAAGAGAAAGTCCTTTGCATGGGATTCCATGGAACATGGAAAGGGTTTCCCCTTGACAGCACCCCAAATGACGAAAATATATTACTCCCAAAACCACCAAACAACGTAAAAGGGTTTGAACTTACAGGCATATCGAAGGATTGGAATCCTTCTCTCATCTAACCTCCCCACCTTACAAAAGGATTGGCCCCAGAAATGGGCCCAGAAGATGGAAAAGCTCCACTTTTGAGCAAAGGAATAGATGGAGGGATATGCCCCCTGCCACATGGGACACCTTTCAAAGGAATCAATGAACTCCCTGCACGACCACTAGGGTTAGAAAAAATTAGGTTAGAACTGGTTGAGGCATAAGGCATGTCCATAGTCAGCATTCCAAATGAAAAATATTTAGAGACGAACGGCAACGATGAAGCCACACTCAAAGGTTGAGTGGACCTAGTGATCAAGGGGATAGAGCTACTAATTAACCCAACCTATGTAGCTTGAGTTACATTTGTCGTCTGGATAGTGTGTGCGGCATCAAGATTCCTCCCCTAATTATAGTCAATGTGGGGGTATGAGGACACCCAGACCCTGACGCATCACTTGTAGTGTCCATAACAGAACACTTAAGAGGGAAAATAGCAATGTAATCTAGCTCAGAAGAATTTGTTATGCGTGGGAGAACTAGATCACCAGATAAAGTAAGAGGAGGGTTGAATGACCTAACAAATCCTTTGGCTTCAAAATCCGCAACCCTATTAACTTCTGGCGCAAAATCATTTGGATCCACAATTTTTGGTTCTAAAAGATTTAAAGAACCTACTGGCTCAAAAGAACCAGTTATGTCCAATCAACACTTTTGAGGAGGCAATAGAGGCTCCACCCTTTCTGGTGAAAGACCTTGAATCCTTCGAGACCAGTAGAGCAATTGGTTTGCCACCTTAAATCAACAATTCAAACCAACTACGGATAGACACCCCTAAAGCCAACTAAGAATAGAGAGAAAACCACTAAAAGTACTAAAGGAAACAACACAAGCAAATAAAGAAAAAGGACCTTCCGGAAATCAGCACAGGCTGATTAAGTCCCGAGATCGATGAACGAAGGAGTGAGAAGAAATTACCTTGACTTCCACGTAATATCCCTACCTGGTGCAAGTAACCCTTTCTTCGCAGGGCACCCTTCAGGGGTACCGAAAGTGTGATGCAAGGTCTTCCTCAAGTACCACGAGAATCCCCCCCGCAGTCACCTTTGTGATACGTACGACTGGAAAATAAATATACCAACTCGCAGTTTACGTCTTGGGGGTACAGTCAACATTCAAGATCGTAAGTATGGGTAGGGTAGCTAAGCTCGAAGCCCCAAAATCATCGACACCACAAGGGACCAGATGGTACTTAAGGAACCCCCATATACGCAACAATCCATGGACATTCAGACGAGTATTGGAGGGGTAATATTCACCACTCAACCTTATGCGACCTTGTATTTGGCTCTTGTATTAAAGGAGTTTACCAGCCACACCTATATGAAAATTGGATTTTAACACTCGCTAAGTCATACTCCTATGTTCAGTTAAAATGGCCTTGGAGATTTAATTCTCCAACCTATTCCAAGGCCCTAGCTTAAATTAGTTCATGAACCCTAGAAACAAAAGTCTAGTAAATTTTAATTTTAGCGTTC
>JASDQU010100071.1:342369-379070 GCA_032191745.1 Picea mariana | reverse complement strand
CGGATTAGGGGCATCCGGGACCCCCGGAGGCACCATTTCTACTTCATAGTGCTTTGTAAATCTTTGTAAAAGCTTGTGAGCCCCCTAATGAATGCTCACAAGTCATTCCAATAAGCATTGTGTAAAGTCATAATAAAATAAGCGGGGCTACAAGCTCCCGCTCTTCAAACCCCCCAGGGGGGAGTGGTGTTATGGTGATTTTGTCAATTTTTGCATAAGTTGTTAGCCTAGATCAATTTCTTTTGTTTCTGCAAGTAGAACAATAATTGTTAGATTAGATTTCAATTTCAGTATTTCAAATTGGCAAATAAACCGTCCCCTCAGCGACCTCGAAAGGGGCCTGGTCAGCGTGGACTTAGTAATTAGTCAAACATTTACTTTTATGCTGGCAAAATAAACTGTCCCCTCAGCGACCTCGAAAGGGGCCTGGTCAGCGTGGACTTAGTAATTAGTTCACACTTTATTTTCTGCATAAAATAAACCAAATTCCCCTCAGCTCTCAGTTTTGTTCCTGACCCTTCCAGTTGCGAACTTGTCTCGATCTGCTGGGAGTAAGTTCATACATACTGTGTTGGTCAGTGGTTGATAGATCTAATTAGGACAAACCCCCGAAGTTGTTAATTTGATGTGCGGGAAAACGCCTTAGAGTGACCTGAGAAGTAAGGCGGGCCCTCTCGGGACCTGGCTTCCCACCCGTTTTGGACATCCAGCACTTTAAGTGGGCTTTACTGGTGAGACCATTTGGGTTTCGGTAAGGTTCTCCGCAAGTTTCCAAGCAAAGAATTAACCTCCAAGGAGGCCCAAACCATTTCACTAATTGAACTTTAATTTACCCTTACTAAAACACGCGAACTACATTGCCCACGATTCCCTTTAAGGCACTGGTCTCATTTTTTTTACAATCAACAAGGCCACAGGCTCCACATTTCATAATTGGTTATATGTTTAATGTGAATGATAACTTGCACCTGACAATTGTTTCTTAGTATCCTTTTGATGCAAGTTAATTTGATTATATATATATCGTGGTGAATGAATGTTCATGTTTATTTCAGTTAAGTGGTGAATGGTTTGAAGAAGCAATAAACTCCTAGATTTTATTTTCTTGTACTTAGCTTAAAAGCCTTAGTATATTTGTTAGGGACTACCCCCCTTGGCTTCGCTAGGAGTTGGCCTAGACGGAGGAGTTGAGGATTAGGTGACAGCACCTTAACTCTCACTTGCCCCCAAGGACACACCGAGTGGATTGAAGATTTCTTCCCAAAGGTGTGTATAAGGCGGCAACATTGTCAGTTGCAGTCTCAGAGGGAGCACAGCCTCAGTGGTCAAGTACACCAGTATCGGGGGTGACAGGGTCACCATGCACAGCTTCAGGGTCATAGTCAGAGCATGTTCAGTTAGATGTGGCACAAACTTCAGAGGGAGGTCAGACTTCAGGATCGCAGAGTGTTGAGGCGAGTCCTGAGGCCATTACTCTTGGGCAGAGAGACCTTACTTCTCCATTGACCACTTCAGGGAAGAGGAGACCTAGATGGTTTCAGTAGACCTTGAAGGAGGCCATAGAGAATGTAGGGGAACCCAAGAGTCAGATTAGACAGAGGAGGCCACCAGTCAGATTGGGAGCATACTTAGCACTTGTGACGATTATCAGGAATATTGAGCCACAGACTTTTGCGCAGGCAATGGATCATCAGGTCTGGAGAGAGGCCATGGTCGAGGAGTATGATTCCATTGTGCGCAATGATGTCTGGGATGTGGTTCCGAGGCTAGTGGGGAAGTCAGTTGTGACTTCCAGGTGGTTGTACAAGACCAAGATTGCTGCAAATGGCAACGTGGAGAAACACAAGGCTCGTTTTGTGGCACGAGGCTTCTCACAGATTGAGGGAGTCGACTATGATGAGACTTTCGCACCAGTTGCGAGATACACTTCTATCAGGACTATCATTGCCATAGCAGCAGAGTTGGGTTGGCGCATTCATCAGATGGATGTGAAAACCGCATTTCTGAATGGCTTTATTGAGGAGGAGGTGTACATAGAACAGCCACAGGGTTTTGAGGTGAGTGACAGGGAGACTCACGTGTGCCTTCTGAGAAAGGCACTATATGGATTGAAGCAAGCTCCCCGAGCTTGGTATTCACGGATTGATACCTATTTGCTTCAGATGGGCTTCGAGAAGAGCAATGCTGATCCAAACCTCTATTTCATCATTAGAGGTGAGGACACGCTCATTCTCATTTTGTATGTGGATGATCTATTCATTACAGGAGCCGAGGATCTCATAGCTGATTGCAAGCTGGGACTTGCATCAGAGTTTGAGATGAGTGATATCGAATTGATGCACTACTTTCTGGGTATGGAGGTATGGCAGGAGGAGGGTCACATATTTCTCAGGCAGGGGAAGTGTGCAGCAGATATTCTGAGCAGATTTCAGATGAAGGACTGCAGACCTATGTCTACACCTATGATCACCAACTGGAAGAAGCTTAGTGCTTCAGATAGCCAGTTGGTAGATGCCACAGCATACAGGTAGTTGATCGGTTCACTTATGTATCTCGTTAACACCAGACCAGATATATGTTTTGCCGTGAACACCCTCAGCCAGTACATGGTCGAACCGAGGAGTGTTCACATGGTTGGGGCAAAACACATCTTGAGATATGTTGCTGGGACAGTGGACTTTGGCCTAGATTATGTCAGGGGAGATGAAGTCAGTTTGGTTGGCTACACATTCAGACTGGGCAAGAAGCGCTGCTGACAAGAAAAGCACCTCAGGGTGTTGCATCAGTTTGGGGTCAGGACTTGTTTCCTGGTTCAGCCGGAAGCAGAAGTCAACTGCTTTGAGTTCGGCCGAGGAAGAGTATATGGCAGTCAGTCAGGCCAGTTGTGAGGCCATTTGGCTTCGCAAGATGCTGGTTGGTTTATTCGGTCAGGAGATGGCTCTAACTGTCATTTCACTGTGATAATCAGAGTTGCATAAAACTCTCTGAGAATCCAGTGTTTCATGACCGGTCGAAGCATATTGAGATCAAGTACCACTTCATTTGTGACTGGGTTCAGAGAGGGGCAGTTCAGTTGCAGTATATATCTACAGATGAGCAGGTAGCAGATATTCTCACCAAGGCCCTACCACGGGGCAAGCATGTCTTTTTCAGTGACAAGATGGGCTTGGTGAGGAACACCTTCCTCGGTAAGAGGGAGTGTTGAGATTTGTACCTTGGGAGGTGTTCCCCATGTGCTTTTGTCCTCCTTAGCACATGAGGGAAGGATTTGACACTTTGTACCTAGCACTTTTGTATATTTTCACTTTGACTTTGGTTAAAGTGAATTTTGGTCACTTTTGGCTAAAGTGAGTATTAAATCACTTTCTGGTGATTTTGGAGACATAAGTAGACTTAGGAAACTTAACCCAAAAGTGGGTTATGATTTAGAATTGATTGGTGAGATCTCATCCACTCATTTGGATTGATCTCAACCATTAATTCTTAGGTTTCCTATTCTTGCCTAAAGAGGGGCAAAAGGGTCTAAGGAAGGCGCACTTATTCATGGAGAGTTTTGCTCATGGGAGGAGGAGAACTCAAGCTATGGAGATGAGGTCAGATGCATGAGGTTTTGTGGAGGAGGCCGCTAGCTTTCCTTGTGGACATCTTGGAGCAGCTTACTTCATTATTTTATTGGAGTGATTCTTCTGTTGAGGAGGGCGCATGAGCTTGGCAGGCTTATTCCTTCCTGGTGGGATTTCTAGCCATCGGATTTCAGTGAGGTCAATTGCAGAGTGAGGACATCAGCTGGAGCTTCGTTCCTGTGGAGGGGTTTTCCATTCTGGCATATCACAGATGATTTCTAGAGCATTTACTGTGGTTCTGGCAGTTTGCATGAGGGGCGCACCATCCAGGGGCGCATCTGCTTGAGGGAGCTTGTATATCAACTCTGTTGGAGTTGCTATTGTATCAGGTTCCATCATTTATTGTGTTTACTGTAACCTATACTTGCTTTTCCTCATATCTACATTTAGATCTCAAACTGGTTTTCCCCTAGGGGCTTTTGTCCAGGGTCATGTTGACCAAAAATACTGTGTCTACAAATGCATCCTATTAGTTCTTAGATCTGTCCATTATCAGCAGTAAACGATATATTAGGTGTGTTATATTTATTTGAGTTGCATGTACTAATTTCCTATGGAAAAAACAACATGCTAGAGCACCCAAATTGAGAATTTAACCATAACAATCAGCTCAAAAGAAACATGATTGTTGCCTGTTATAAAACAGCAGAAAACTAAAACAAGACAGTGAAAACTTAGAGCCTTTGCTTGGTCAAAGACAGACCAAGAAGGCAAGCTGATAGGACCTGGAATTTTCACAATCTCGACCATAGTCAACAGTGCCCATCAAATACCGAAGCACATGTTTTGCAGCTATCCAGTACACTCTCCTGGGCTCCACCATAAACTGACTGAGAATATTAACTGCAAAACAAATATATGGTTGTGTGTTGACCAGTTACATCAAAGAACCAATGAGTTGACAATATAACATAAGATCCACCAACCCGAAATCAAAAGCATAAAGCTCCTTCCCGTTGTTGGCCATGGGAGTGGACATGGGTTTGCAATCACCCATGTGAAACCTGCTGAGAATGTCCACTGTATATTTTCCCTGTCCCGGAAAGATATGCCCCTCTTCATTCCACACCTCCAACCCCAAAAAGTAATGCATCAGCCCAATATCCTTCGTGTCAAACTCTGAGGCAAGATCCCTCTTGCAGCCCTCAATAAGTTTCTCTGCACTTGAAATGAACAAATCATCTACATAGAGAATAAGCATAAGCATCTCACCATCAACAACGATGTAATACAAATTGGGGTCCGCATCATTCTTCATGAACCCCATATGTTGCAAGAATGCATCAATGCGAGAATACCAAGCTTTAGGAGCTTGCTTCAAACCATACAACGCTTTTTCAGGTGACAAACATGGGACTCACCACTGTAAGCCTCGAAACCATGTGGCTGCTCAATATAAATCTCCTCCTGAATGATGCCATGGAGAAAGGCGGTTTTGACATCCATTTGATGGATCTTCCACCCCATCTCTGCTGGAATCAAAATAACAGACCGAATCGAAGTATATCGAGCTACGGGAGCAAAGGTCTCACCGTAATCAACTCCATCTCTCTGTGAAAACCCTCTCGCCACAAATCCAGCCTTATATTTTTCAATACTTACATCCGCAACATACTTTATCTTATATATCCATTTGGAGGATATCACTGATTTCCCATCAGTCCTGGATACAACCTCCCACACATCATTCTGCATGATGGAGGCATACTCCACCAGGGCATCCCTTCATACCTGTTGTGTGGTTGCCTCCTCATAGTTAGAAGGCTCGGACTCTATAATACCTATCACCATCGCTACATAACTGCAGAATCTCTCCAGTGGCCTGCTCTCCCTGGTGGAATTCATCAGACTCCCTACTGTCTCAGCTTCTTTCAAGGTGTCCTGAAGCCACTTGGGCTTCCTCTTCCCTGAAATAGCCTCCTCAGCCTCACCCAAAGAAGGTACACCTGAAAACTAACCAACTGAGCCCAGTGACCTAGTACTCTGAAAACCTGTACCCCTGCCTGTCGAACCTGAAGTTCCATATGAACTGTCAACCAGAGGACTGAACAGTGAACTGCTCGACGAGTTGACCTATGGACTGCCTTGTGAGCCAACCTGTATCGTGACCACTAGTGAACCTGTAATCCATCACACCCCAGTGCCTCTTGTATTAGAACTCTGAGTCCCAACTCCTTGCACCTAAACTCCCTGCTGCTAAGAAGTCAAAGGTTGTCTCTCCTCTAACTCCTATCACCTCCTACAAGCCCTCTCCTCCTCGAACTTCACATCCCTCCGAACAACAACTCTCCTAAGTGCAGAGATGTAAAGTCGGTAGGCTTTAGAAGTCTCACTGTAACCCACAAGTAAACACTTTTTAGCTGTGGGTTCCATCTTCGTCCTCTTCTCTTTGGGAACATGAGAGAAGGTGATACATCCAAAAATACGCAAATGCTCAATCGGAGGCTTCTGCCCAGTGAAAGCCTCCTCGGGAGTCATATCCCCAATTGCCCTATGAGGACTCTAATTCTGCAAATAAACTGCAGTGTTGCAGGCCTCATCCCACAAGAGCAACGGTAATCCCTAGTCATGGATCATCGATCTGGCAGTTCCAACTATCGACTTGTTCTTCCTCTTCGCAACCCCATTCTGCTTAGGGTTGTAAGGAACTATCATCTCCTTTTTTATGCCCTTCATAGTACAGAAATCAATAAACTCATTCAAGGCATACTCACCGCCATTGCCAGATCTCAATAATTTAATTTTCTTTCCTGTTCGATTCTCAACAAGAGCCTTAAACTCTTGGAAACGTGCGAAGACCTCATCCTTATGCTTCAAGAAATAAATATGGGTCTTCCTAGAGTAGTCATCAATGAACAATACATAGTATTCATGACCACTCAGTGACAAAGAAGACATCCTATCACTAACATCCGAATGTACCAAGTCAAGGATACATGTAGTCCTGCTATCTCGGCTTGGAAATGGAGCCTTGGTGTACTTTCCCAAAGCACACCCCTGCAAACATCATCATGCTCAATGCTAAACTCCGGGATACCTGTAGTGATCTCCCTAGCAATCCTCAGAGCCCCATGATGCAGATGCCCCATCCTCCTGTGCTAAAGCTCACATAAATCCCTGTTGCTAGTCATGCACACAAATGCCCCTAATGCCTCCCATATCATCTTGTACATCCTCCCGTATCGAACTCCGATAACCTTTGCCTCTGAAATGCTACCACCCTTCGGATAAAGAAGTACCTGCCCATCTCTGAAAGTCACCACATATCCTCTACCCTCGATACAAAAAACTGAAACAAGATTTTTCTTAAGGCCTGGAACATACAATACTTCTAGCAACCTGAGGGGAGGTAAAGACTCCCTCTGAAAAGCCATTGTGCCAACCCCAGCAACACTCACAACTCGGCTGTCTCCCAAAATTATGTCATGATCGTGTGTTTGTTGCCTAAGCTCTGCAAACTGCTCTCGAACACCTGTCATGTGGCGAGAAGCGCCACTATCTATCTACCACAACGTGGAAGATACTGAGCCACCTGATTGCTTTGCCATAAAGGTAAAGTCCTGACCAAATCTCGAAGAGAACTCATCCACTTCAGCTGAAGCTGCCATGTTCTGTGCCTTCTTCTTCTTCCTCTCGGGACACGTCACTGCATAGTGTCCCATCTTCTGACAACTCCAACACTTTACTTTGCTAAGATCCTTCTCCCCCCTTTTTCTTTGGTTTTCCCTGTTGCTTACTTGTACATGTGGGCCCCTGAGTCTTCAGCTTCCCCTTCCTCCCTTTGGCCGAAAGAGCCACATTCTCCTCCTCCTCCCTAACACCTGATGAGCTACCCTGCAGATAGCCTCTTTGGGTCTCCTCCTATACGAAATCATCCCAAAGCCTGTACCAGGAAGGCATGTTCTCACGCCCCACAATCGCTTGAACAAACATAGCCCATGGTTTTAACTTTTGACACACCATTCAAGGTTGTTCGAACAAGATTAGCTTCTCCCACTACCTCCCCCATTGCTGCCAACTCATCCCTCACCTGTGTGATCTAAGGTAGGAAGTCACCTCTTCACCCTTGGCCATCTAGATACTTTTCATCTTTTCCCTCAACACCATCTAGATACATGCCCTTTACTGCTAACATGTGGAACTACATGGTCTTTTATGGCATCAAGAATGATCCTTTTCACCTTAACATCCTTTTTATTGAAGGTTGTCAAAGCTACTGCATCTGTGGGTACTTGAACGGGCTTCATGGCAGTACTTTCAACAATGTTCTAAAGTTCGTTTTCTTGAAAAAGTAAAATTATTCTCGCCTTCTATGGACTGAAATTTCCGGCCCCTTCTAGCCTATCCTCCCACCTCAAACCTGTAGCCATATTGTTGAAGAAAACAAGCCCAAACCACCACTCTTCAAATCTGCCCACAAATATTCACTGCTGTTATAATTGCTGTTATAAAAATTTTGGTTGTTAACAACACACTTCCCAGCTGTTTTAAGGTTGTTCCAGTCACCAACGCTTCGATACCATGAAGAAAATTGATGTCTCCAACCCGGTTTCAATCACACCTTATCACTCCCATAGTTTAATGCCCAACCCACATGATATAATTTCATCACATAACATAAATTAAATTCTGGAAATGAAATTTTTGAATTTGAAACACATGAGACAATCTTCTGTGACTGGAAATTAAAGGCAGAAATAACCCAGCAATAAATGAACACGGTACACAAGAAATTTTGGTCCAAAAATGACCCAAAAAAAACCCCAGGCTGGGGGAAACCTGTTCTTCAGAGAGGGCAGATTTTTATTAATAATCAAGCATCTGGAAATTACAATGTACAGCAGAATTAATTCAGCATTAATGACAAACTTATCTCCTTGGAATTTGTGCCCAAACTTATTTATGAGCCCACTCAGCTGGAAAATCTGTACTGTACAGCCAACCAGAACTTCATTCAATGTTGTATGGCATCTCCTCAATTTCTGTGCCTCTTGCTATACGGAACCGTACACAGTACGACGCATTTAATGCTGGAACCATGCCTCGATTTCTATGCAGGCTGTCCCTCGATTTCTGCACCCAATATCCATACTCTACAGTCACTTGCTGCTGTAATTAATGCTGTCCCTTTCCTTGGGATTCGTGCCTGAGGAAATCTATTATAGTGTGGATGTATGTGGCTGCGTAAGAATTTGTTTGAAAAGAAGACCAGGGATTGACTAGTGGTGAGTATTACTTGGATTCGTGAGTTTTTGCCTAGTCAAGTCAATTCAGCACACAGCGATGCTAAGCTGAGTCAACTCGCCAAATACGCGGGCAGACCTGGTGAGTTCTGCTATATTGCTGTAGAAGCTATTTGGTTGGAAAGGGAGCGGGGGTAGGATTGTTTTTCATGAGTTTACAGTGGTTCACATTAAATATTGCAATCTATGGTGACCTTTGGAGATAGAGTTGAAACTCTATATTCTTTTTGCAAGTAATATAAGAATAGAATCATGGATCAATGAATTTAGAATGACATTTTTCATCAAGTAGTCACTAGAGGCAATATGTTTCATTATAGTTTTGAAGACTGGGTTGACTTGCTGTTCATTTCAAGAAAATAGTCTTATCAACGTGTATTTCTTTTGGAAAGATGACGTGAAGTTGGTCCAGCGGGTTAGTAACCAGTTCAATTTCTTGTGGAGTCTCCAAGTGGAATCTCTTTCAAGTTGTTACATGGATTTTTGGAATCTCTTACATGTTTGTACATGGATTTGGTTGCAGCTTAATATCAGAAAGAAAATTGAAGCAAGTTATGGCTCTCTTTTAGCTAAAACAAAAGTTTGCTAGACTATGGGTGTGTCCAGATGAAAGACAATGGGTCACTTGGAACATGAATTATGCATTTGTGATTAACATAACTTGAAATATGAATAGGTAAGGCATAATCAAAGGGTGATTTTGTTGACCTTGCTCTGAGGACGTCACTTCTCAAGAGAGGAAGAAAGGTGACATAGTGAATTGTAGAATTGTAGTAAAAGAAGTATGATTTTTCTTATTCAAAGACTAGAAAAGACATTTAAGCAATTTTGTTGAAAAAGGAAATTGATAATTATAATATATTGATGAAGGGATCATAAACTATTTATTGTTTTGCTTGTTGTCAAAAATACGTCTAACAAGGAAAGGTGTATCGATATCACGAGGCATACGATGCACAAAATGTAGTGGTTTTCCTCAAGGAATGATAATGAAAGCTAAGCAAAGACAACTGCTTAAGGAGATGACATGGTAGATATGACAATTGCTTTAGGAGATCACAAGGTAGATATGGTTATAGGCCAAGGGACAATTCCAATGATGATTCCTAATGGAGATGTCAAAAAAAAATCTCTGTGATATGTTATATACAACAGACTTAAAGAAGAAAGGATGCACCACCATAGTTATTGACCAGTTATGAGACACTGCCAAGGCCCTCATCAAGCATGACATCTGGAAAGGATGTACCTTTCTCAGGACCTAGAATTGGAAGAATCGATCACTAGCATAGGTTATTTACCTGGGTTATTTTGCTGTAAGAATTTGTAGTTGGATACAAGATTCAGGGATGTGACAATGTTGAGATTGATTGTGCTCTTATTGGCATTGTTTCCCTCTTGTTCAGATTGTGAATTCAAGTAATGGAACAAGGTTTTGTTGCTAATATAATCCAATGGATACTCCATCTGTGTGTATGCTTCCAATTGTGTTGTGATGCAAATTGTTGTGCACTTTGAGATCACAGGGTTATAGGTTGTTGTGTTTACTCCAGGGGTTAATGGTTACCTGCACCACACCATCATTCACAATAACCTCAATGTTTGATTGGGATTCTACAATGGATTGACCAGGTAAAGACAATCAATTACATAAATCATGATCCACATGCTTTTAATTGGTACTATGTTAGGACATAAGCAATGGATATTTCATATTGGAGTAGAATCAAAGATGGGAGGGATAGTTGCTTGAGACTCTTCCCTTTGTTATCAAGCATGTTTGTCATAGATATGATCGTTGATGTTTGGGCTTATGAACTTAATGAGAAAAGGTTGGATTTCAAGCTTATGAACTTAATGCAAAATGGTTGGATTTCATTTGCATGTGACTGTTTAGGAGTCTTGGCATGATTGAGTGACTTTATGCATGTAAACTAATTAAATGCTCGCATGCTCGAAGAAATATGAAACGAATTAAATGGGAAACTTGGCATCTGATAGGGTGATTATACTTATCCCCTAAATTGCCAACCTTCTGGTTGAAAGAAGAGGAAATGAGTGTCGAAAAACAATTGGTATCTTTATGAGAACCTAGCACTCATGGTAATGATCCAGCCCAAGCTAACAAACTTAACCAAAAAGATTCATATGGTAAGATGGATATTTTGATGATATTCTTAGATATAAAAGTTGTATTCACTGTTATTTATGCAGGCTACTGAAATTGATTTTGTTGATGAATGATGATAATGTTTTTGAGATGATTATTATATTCATGATGTTAACATGTGATATCATTTTGATGAAAGATAACTTTGATAGAGATATGTTGATGTTATAATATTATGACAGTATGTCATTATGTAATGGCATGTGGTACTTACATGCAGTTTTTATGATGAGATGTTTAAAAATGACATGCGGGAGCATGTGGTATCTTACTATTCAAGATGTCGTGATGATAATGATATTGTATTCTCACGATGACATGAGAGAATTAGCATGAAGGTTCTTTCTTTGAAATGTTGATATAATGACTAATGCAATGATTGCATGTTGTGAGGTGGTGATTGTCAGGTTATCCACCAGTGGGGCGAAAGGGACGTGATTGTAGGCCAATTTATTTGATGATCTCCTGGGAGCCCATAATCGTGAAGGAGAATATTACAAGTAATATCTTATGGGTTGGGGACAACTCAATCTACTACTTATGTCGGTAATTCTTATGTCTTGTATTGGAGTTGTGACGTCGAAGTCCCGAAGAATGGTTGAAGCATTGTTGTCGATGGTGGTGGGATTGGACTTCGATGCCTGGAGTTGTACTTGGTTGTTGTAGAGGGAGTTTAGGACAACCTTTCAAGATGCATGGTGTACGTGACTACCGATTGAGATGCCTGCTTGGGCAGATGAAGTTTCGAGCCTTGGGGCTCCGAATAGACCAGTAGGCTTTAAGCCTGGTTCCGAAAGTCAGGAAGGACAGCTAGAGAGTACTCGTGCTTCCCCTATGTTGTGATGTGAACTTTCAATGCCTGATGTAGTCACTGAGGTGGCTTTGTACTAGTCCAACAGAAGGTGTTAAGGAAGGTACAGGAGCTAACAAAGGGTGTTGTGGAGTATATGGTGAGCTAATTAAAAATCTATAAGAACCATAATCAAAATTAACTTTGAGACGAAGTTCCTTGAAGGAGGGGTGTATGCCATGCCCTATATTATTATTTATTATTATTTATAATAATAATAATATCAGGAATATAATAATTTTCCTAAAACGGTCATAATAAATACTTATTGGAATAAATAATAATAATGAAGTATATAAAGGGGCGTCATGATAAGTATTTATTATGGATATTTGGATAATTAAAGAGAATGGTAAAATAAGTAACTGTAATTAATGGAGAAACCCTAAAGTATAATGAATAATTAAATATGGACCCTAGGGATTGGGTTCTTACCCACAGATGGACATCTATATAAAGAGGAAAAAGGATGAGAAAATGACATCTCTCTTGGGCTGGTCTATAGAGAGAAAAAGGCTTAAGATTGTTGGTTGAGTAGTAGATTGGGGGCTCGGGGGTGACCTACTACTAAAGATTAAGTAGCAAGGTCTATGGTTGGGTGGAGAGTCGTCCCCCACTTTGTGTTGAGGTTGCCAAGTTAATGATCAAGGTATGGCTACGTTCCTCAAGTCACCGGGTTACATGTAAGACGGGTTCTTCACCACGGGTAAGTTCCTTAGTTCTCACTGCTTCTCTCAATAAGAATTTCAATGAAGATTTAATGGTTATTTTGGACTACTTTATGTTAATTTGTATTTACTTAGTAGATTCGACTATTACATGGCTAAGTATTTGCTTCTATAATTCTTTAGTAAACTAGGCCATTACACTTAGGGGCAAAATGGTTGGTACAACTAGGAACATACGCCACAAATCTCAGGGAACAATCCATGGAATTCAAATGGTAGGGGAAAAGCTACAAGCTATATGGTTAAGAAAGCCAAGATCTTTCGCAAAAAGAACGTACAAATCCCATACTTTTGTCGCAAACAAGTATTTACCAACAAATCCAGAATCAACATGAAACTTTTGAAGGGCTGAGGGGCTAGGAAATGAGGTTTTAGTGTGCACATGAAAAATGTGTAAATTTTGAGGGGGTATGTATATTTAGATGGAGATGATTTTTTAATGTAGGTGAGGTTTAGAGGCATATAGGGTTAGGAAAAGGGGTTTCAAGGGGGTATATGGATGAGGATAGGGTTTTTTTTAAGACTGTGGTTGTTTTAAATGCTCTAGAAAAAACAAATTTAGTTCTTTTAAAAAAAAGTTTCATAGAAGATTTAGTAAAAACACCCAAAGACCTAGAAAAGACTATTTTAAACGCAGGCCAAGACCAACTCAAGCAAGCAAAACCACTTGCTTTATCTGTAAAAAGCCTGGCCACTGGGCTTCTCAATGTCCTCTGCATCAGAAAACCAAATTTCAAGCGAAGATAATGGATCTCTTCCAAACAGGATATGATCCTGCCGAATGGGAAATGGTTTCTAAACATTCAGATGGTGAATTTCTATCACTAATTGAGTCTGACGAATCTGATACTCCCACTATTGACTACCAATTTGATTCTGATCAATCACAAATCACTGATACTATGAATTTCCTCGACATCAAAATGATGTCAACCTTTTCTGACCTCCCCTCTCTTCTTCATCAGAGGTCTGTCTTAGAACAAAAACTGAAGAGGTTAACACCTGGACAGTTTCAACTTTTAAAAAGATATCAAGCTCAGATTTCTCTTCTCTCTTCTCAAATTGCCCGACACCAGCAGCCAAGAGTGGTGAATATTCAGGATTATACACCAAAAGATTATGATTTCACTTCATCTAAACCTAAAGGCAATAAGGTAGAGAAACATATCTTTACCTCTCTAAAAGAAATAAGAGAAGAAGAACAGGAAGATGGTTCTCTAGATAAAACTATTCAGCATCTAGAAGAATCAATAAAAGAAAAAGAAAAAGTAATGGTTGAGCTGTGGAAAAATATCAAAATGGAAAAGGAAGAACTGAACTTTCTCAAGAATAAAAGAGATGAACAATGGGAAAGAGAAATGTTTGGTCATGACACAGAAATTGAAACTCGTGAGTCTAAACAAATTAATGGTTTTGAAGATAGACTAGTAATTTATGTGGATATAAAAGTTTCAGGATATCTGCAGTATACTTTAGATGCACAGCTTGATACAGGCGCTATGAAATCATGTGCAAAATATGGAGCAATACCATCTTATTATTGGCAGCCTATTGACATTGCTTTCAGAGCAGTAAATAAGACTGAGATCAGAATTCAGTCTTTTGCCCTAGACTTTCCAATTATCATACAAGGAGCAAAGGTAGCTATCAATATTTATTGCTTTGACACTGGAGCAGATATCTTGCTTGGACAAGATTTTGTAAATAGATGTTTACCATTTACAATAGGTAGCAATTCTGTACAGATTACAATTTTGGGAAAACCTATAACAGTCCCTAGTAAGTCCTCCTATGAATCAAGGATTGCAGTAAAGAAATCTCTCCCACTGATAGAAGATACTGCTGAGAAGTTAGTCCGGATCCAAAAGATAATAAACAATGCAGAAAGACATGGATTAGAAGCAATTAAGGATGTTAAAGAAAAGATAGAAAAAGACTGTACATCAGATCATCCTAATGCTTTCTGGACAAGGGAACAATATTTTGTCAGTCTTCCCTATAGAGAAGATTATGTTGCAAAACCACAAAAGGCCTCAGCCAACGATATGTCTCCCAGAGAAATTGAATATTGTCAGCAGGAGATAAAAGAACTCCTAGAGAGAAAGCTAATAGAACCAAGCAGAAGCCCTTGGGCTTGCCCGGCATTTTATGTGAATAAACATAGCGAACAGAAAGGAGGAAAGCCTAGAATGGTTATAAATTACAAAGCTTTAAATGAAGCTCTACTTCCTATAAGATTTCCTCTTCCTTCTAAAGAATTGCTTTTCTCTAAGATTGGTAAATGCAACATCTTCAGTAAGTTTGATCTAAAGAGTGGATTATGGCAAATAGGGATAGTTCCTAAAGACAGGTACAAAACAGCTTTTGTTGTACCTAATGGACAATACCAATGGAGAGTCATGCCTTTTGGACTGAAAAATGCACCCTCAGAATTCCAAAAAAGGATGGACGATATCTTTAAACATTTGAATTTTGTCATTGTATATATACATCATCTTCTTGTTTGTTCTTATGATACTAAATCTCATGTACAGCACTAGAAGACAGTAAATGATCTATTGTTCCGTCATGGTTTGGTTTTAAGCAAGTCTAAGCTTTGTTGGGCTCAGACAAGAATTGAATATTTAGGACTTATTCTTTCCAAGGGAGCAGTTGAGTTACAGGAACATGTGCTGAAGAAACTCTCTGAATTTCCAGATGAGATTCTGGATCAAAAACAGTTGCAAAGATTCCTAGGTTGTCTAAATTATATTAAACAGTTCTCTGAAAACCAGGTTAAGGATGTAAGGATACTTCAGAAGCGCCTGAGTAAGGTAATACCTTGGAATAATAATATGACAGCAGTTGTTCAAGTAATAAAACAGAAAATCCAGAACCTGCCAAAGTTATATCTTCCAGATATTTCATTACAGCTCATCTTAGAGACAGATGCTTCTAATGATACGTGGGCTTCTAATTGTATCTAATTTCTCTAAAATCTGTACAAGTTGGGATTTGAGAGTCTCTTGATTTTGTTCAAGATTATCAATCTCAGAATGTAGACCATTTGTGTGTGATTTGGTCTGCATGATGTCTTGTGCCATATCATCCAGATTTTGAGCAAGACACGACAGATTGATAGTTTGCATAATTCTGTAACCTCACAACATCTTGAGATTTCTCAGCATCTACTTTTCTATATGGAATAAAGTCTAGGTCTGCTACTAAGTTATTTTTGAAAGAGGGAGTACGATTCCCTGGTCCAAGACTTCTTTGAGGTAATGTGGTAGACTTGTCTTTGTCTCCTCTAGGCAAAGTATAGTTTATCATCTTGATAAGAGGGACTGCAACTTCTTGACATTCAGAACAATCAGAATGTTGTCCATTGTGTTCAACTTTGGACTGGTAGGTTCTGAAGTTTTTATAAGCAAATGGAATATGTTTCACTGGAGGTTTACCTGAAGACTCATCTTGAGAAGGGATGCCCTTTTGGCAGAAATAACAGTTCTCTGAACCCTTTTGGTGAAACAACAAATGATCATCTAATTTGGATCTAGTGGAGACTAGTTTATATACAGGGGTTCGGTAAGAAGTGGATGAAGAAGATGATGTACTTTTTCTAGGATATGAATCTGAAGTACTTGTATTTAAGGAAGACATCTGTCTTTCAAGATCAAGAACTCTTAGACTTTTGGATCTTCCTATTCTCAAAACCTTTTCTCCCGATTCATTCCTATCCATTATCAACTGTTGTGCTTTAGCTGGTGCTATTTTAGATTGCACAGGCTGATAGTCTGCTGACCATTCATCTGGCATTGTTAATTTAGCAAATCCTAAGGTGAGAGGTGTGCCATTTCCCGGACCAACCACCACGCTTTCGTTTGTTGCGCGTTGGATAAGTTTCGGATTTAAGGCTGGCATTGTGGTAGTTACAAACCTAAGACAGATTGTGGTATGTAACTGGGCAATTTCTGAGGATTTTGCCATGTCAAAACCAAAAAATTGGACATAACCTTGTAGGAGAGAGGAAATATATGGATTAGTCAACGAAACTTGGAATCTGAGTAACGCTGATGACCAGACTGATCCATTATGCAGAGGAGCTTGGAAGCTTGAGATTATAGCATCTGAAAACTGATTATGACGTGAATCTATTATACAACTGAGAACTGAGGTGTTTAGACCTGGTCTAACAAGAGGATTTATTCCGAATTGGATAAGACCAATATGAACAAATTTAAACGCATGTTCTAATCCCCAATCTATATCAGATTGTTGAATCAGAGGGATTTGATATACACTCTGTCCTAAAGATAAAGGAACATTATGGGAACAGTATCGGAATAGGGTGGAGGCTCTAAATTTAGATACCATCCTCATCCATATACCCCTTTTCCTAACCCTATATGCCTCTAAACCTCACCTACATTAAAAAATCATCTCCATCTAAATATACATACCCCCTCAAAATTTACACATTTTTCATGTGCACACTAAAACCTCATTTCCTAGCCCCTCAGCCCTTCTAAACCCTCACCCCTTCAAAAGTTCACTTTTTGCTTGTGGGTACCCTTTAGGCTAAAAAAAATAACATACTAAGTAGGGTAAAAATCCTATAAAACTATCTAACCATCCAGAAAAAACTATCTAACCATCCACAAAAAAAAGCAATTTTCAAGAAATTTTCAACATGTTTTATGTATCTGTCAAGTCAAGGTATCCCGTAAAGACATGCTCAAGGCCAATCCAGGTGCATCCCCGTCAAGTCTTCTCTCCTCCCCCAATGTGAGGCACGAATACCCAATGTAAGGCATGAACATCCCAATGTGAGGTACCAGGGAGGTTCATGACTCCCCATGTACCTCACATCTCCAATGTGAGGTACATGGGGAGTCATGAACCTCCCCTGGTACCTCACATTGCAGATGTGAGGTACATGGGGAGTCATGAACCTCCCCTGGTACCTCACATCTCGAGCGGGGAGCATCTATCAATCTCTCTCCAAGCAAGACATTATGTATGGTGTTTATAGTATATGGTGTTTATAGTATAAAGACCTAGTTGTTACGCACAACTCCGAATCAGACCGTCAAACCTACTGCTTCCCTATAGTGAGACAACTAGATTATCTGAGTTAGCCCCTTCTTTGGAACACACTTGTTGGATATAAACGTTGACTGCATCTGGTTGCTACGGCGTAGGCCATTTCATTTCCCGGATCTACCCCAACAAAGTATCTCTATGCGCGGCACCAAAGATTGAGTCTGCTCAAGTCTTGTCTGTCCTCCTTGGAAGCAAGAAACAACTCTGGCCGTACCAACAAAACCTCCATGCACAACAAAATGAATATGTGCATGTGTGGTGAACAAATTATCACATGAATAATATGTGTCCCCTACCCTCAGCGGAAGCAGTCGTTTTACGCCCAGTTCAGTAATGTTCCGAGACAAGGATTTGGGAAACAAGTGCTTTCAAGTGCACCAAAATTGACATTCATCATGGTCTGTGTAGTCTGTTCCCTACCCTCAGTGGAAGCAGCCATTTTTCAGAAATTAAGATGGCAATTTTCCAATTTCTATCGTGTGGTGCACGTATCAAAATGGCTCCCCATGACGTTCTTATTAGTAGAGTGTGACGGGAAGAAGCATGCAACTCCATGGTCCTTCCCCCTCAGATATGCATCTAAACATTATTTTCTAGAGCTTCGCAAAGCTATTCCTCTCCCTATCATACGTCTAGGTCAAGCGAGTGCCTAAAAGCCCCCACCCAATATATATATAAGGTTGCCTGTTGGGGGGCAAGCCCAATCAATAGGTAAAGTGCCTCAAGGCTCTACTTTCACCGATCGTTAGTTGAGCGAGTGCTTACATAAATGCTCTCTCCCTCGACCTGCCTGGGAGAGCATCGTTATACCATATATAAACATACATAACTGAGTCTATTATCTATGTATTAACAACAGATCGACCCTCTCCCTCAACCGACATACATCTATCTATGGTTGAGGGTCGATCGATTCGATATATAGATAGGCCCTGTGGTGCGTCCCTCCCCGTTAGATAATGCCAAAGGCGAAGGCAGCTCTCTGGCTGGGTATTGAGGGAGTGGGGAAGGAATCTTGGACATGCGTGATGGCGATCCTTCCGACCGACGCCTACTCCTATATATAAGGGGCCACTGGGACTGAGACAGCTAACTTAGATAGATCGCGGGCTTTATCTACGTAATATGCATGCATATATATTTATAAAGAATCTCCCTTAGCTTCCTTTCTAATTGAAGTAGTTCAGTGAGGAATCGACGAGATTCCTTTCAGCAATTACTGATGCTACTTTGACTCCTCCCCATTTCACTTGGAGGGTCACAATGTATAGCGTGTTTTCAGTGTTGGAATTGGAGCAATTGAATGATGAAGTATTCAGGTCTGCTTAAACTTTGCTATTTCAACCCCCTTCCTTCTAACAAACTTGACCTTGATTTTTCCAGGTCCTGGATCCAACGAAGAAATTATGGAGTAATGATCACTATATTAGTTGGATGAAGTCAATTTGAAACGCCGAGAGCTTTGAATGTGATGTCCAGTGAGACCTACTTGGTTATGTTCTGTAGAAGAAGAAGTAAGCCTGGTTATGTCCTGTTGAATAAGTGGGTTATATAATGTTTTGTTTCAAAGATGCATGAAGCGGGTCCGGTTATGTACTCTGTCTGTTGAGCAAAATCTGCATAAACCATTTTCCCTTTGGAAAGATGCTTAAAACAGGTCTGGTACCCCCATAGTTTTCTCGGAGTTGTAGAGGATGCGAAAGCAAGCTCGACCAACAGGAGAGGAAAATTCCTCTCCTTTTAGTTGAGCTTGCTTGCGCATCCTTGGTAAACTCTGAGATTGATCCAATATAAAATATACCCTATAACGGATATAACATAAACCCAAGAAGCCTTTACACTCCAACCATCGTATCAGCCCCCCCTTTGGCTTTTTCCAGGTTCCGGGAAGGGAAGAATGGACTTTGTCCAATCTGAGATCACAAATAAATGAGCCTGAGCAGCTATTCTGTGCGTCGTTGGACTGAAATTACCTGCTCATATCTCGACTTATTTGTATCAATCAGTAATGGAGTGATCCACTCTTCCCTTCCTTTCCTTCCTGTTTACCATATAATAAAATGAAATTTCACAGAGAGAGACAAATTCTTTGCTTTGAGGACAAAGTAATTTTGGAGAGGAAGGCAATGTTATGTATAAAATAAATAATAAAGTGAATAAATAAATAAGCTAACAAATAATATTAAATATAAACAAAATATGAAAAGTCATGACAAAAGTCACGACTATTGTAAAAAGGCACCCTAGGCGATATTTATTTAAGTCGGGGCCCTCAATGTAAATAGACATCAATCTATCAATCATTATTTTATTACTTCAATTCATCTGTTGAGCACATATAATATCTACAACAAATATAATATTTACAACATACCACTCAATCCTTAGAACCGTGTTGGTAGAAAGGCAAGATACCATCGAGAAATCCTTCTCGAACTTGGCAACAAACTCGTTCACCTAAGTTTCTACAGAGGCTGCTACCTGTTTTTGTTGTTGCTTCCCTTTACCCTTCTTATATGGACAACGTGATGCATAATAATCATGCTTATGACAAATGAAGCACTTGACTTTACTCAAGTCCTTCTTTCTTGGTTGGGAGGCCAACTCCTCACTCTTTCCCTTACCCTTGTTGGGTCCTTTAGCTCTGCCCTTATTTGTTTCACCAAATATGGCTAAGTTCTCGTCACCACCCTTCTTTCTAGCCTTTGACTCTATCTGAATCTCCTCCTGGATATAGTCATACCATGGCCTTTCAAAGTTAGGAAGGTTCCCACAAGCACAAATACCTTTGACAAACGGTTCCCATGAAGCTGGGAATCCAATCATGCCATGTTCATTAGCTCTGCATCTGTTACCTTCTCCCCAAATGTTGCAAGTTGATAGCAAATCTGCAACTGGTGACTGAACCGGATATGATCATCTCTATGTATCTGAGTTTGTTCCACAACATCACCTTCCTATTTATGTTCCCACTCTGGTAGAGGCTTACCAGGGCACTAAACATTTCTTTTGTCGTCTCCTCAAATATATGAGGGATCAAATGATCCTGTATGTCATCCTTGATCATTCGCTTGACCCTTACTTCCTTCTTTTTGTGCGCTTCCAACTGTTGTGGATTTGTAAGCGAAAGCGCAACATTCTTGACAATATCCCAAAGATCATTCTCTTCCAATAAGAGTGTAACCCTCACTTTCCATGACAAGAAATTTGAAGTGCCATCCAGTTTGTCCTTGAATCTAAGGCTAGTTGAGGCCATTCTGAGATCTAATGCACAAACTCCCAAATCTGAAAAGTAATCTTTAAAAGTGATATTGAAACACTCTTAACCGCTGGTCCTTCTTTCCAGCAGTTGATTTACCAATGTAAATGCTTGAGAATCCCAATCAGAGAAATTGCTCTGATACCATGTAGAAATTTCTAGCCCTAGGTGACTGTTGTCCTTATGATCTCAATTAAACAAATAAATTGTTGAATTTAATTAACACGGAAATTAATTTCAGACCATAGCTGGAAATGAAAATAGCGGAAGCATAAAACAGTTTCACACATACACGGGTAATTTCTCTCTCATAATCAGCTTTTCATTCCTTTGATCAAAGCTTACAAGGTAACCTCTGTTGTCAGTTAAAAACCAACTGCTGCACAGGTATCAAAATCACCTTGAACAAGGTGTACAGCCTACCTGTGAGAAGATATGGCCTGCTGAACAGAAAAGACAGCAACAGACAGCAGTACGGCTTGTACGATCTGCAACTGTACAGCTGCACTGTACGATCTGTATGGGTTCATATGGCTGTATGGATATGCTATGTGGCTATGCTGTACAGCCTCTTCCTCTTTCCCGAATCACCCTGCTCTCTCTCTCCTGGTCACTACCCTGTTCGACTGTGTTATGTTCTCTCTGTCTTGTCTTATTTATGCTTTTCTGAAATCTTAATCTACCAAAACCCTAATCTGATCTTGAGATGTACGGTTGAAATTAAATCCAAGTCGTTAATGTAGTAAATGCACGTTATTAGACTCAACTGAAAAGCATAAGATATTTCACTTTATCCTAAGTGAATTACAAAATAGAATTAATGACCATTTTTTCTAGGTGGTCACCCTTGAAATGTCTCAAACCACTTCCTGCACGTTCACACTGAACCTGTGCGAGAAGTTCCTGCTCGAGCTACATTTCTCAACACTATTCATGTCCTTCGATTAAACTCATCCATGAATTAGATATGTGCAAGCATAATATAAATGAAATGCATACATAAATAGCAGGAAACAATCTGAAAAGCATATCAGGTAACTCCCAAACAACTTCAAAGTTGCCAGAAAGTTTCTCCCAAAACTATTGCAAAATTAAGACAATGCCATAAGAGGCAAAACCGACATTTATAATTTTAACAGCTATGCTAAAAAACATACATAAATAGCAGGAAACAATCTGAAAAGCATATCAGCTTACTCCCAAACAAATTCGAAGTTGCCAGAAGTTTCTCCCAAAACTATTGTAAAATTAAGACAATGCCATAAGAGACAAAATAGACATTTATAATTTTAACAGCTATGCAAAAAATATGGTTGGCAAGATTGAAGAAATACACATATCAGCTAAACAGAATTGGATATTTCACAAGGGACCGCCAAATGACATAAACAGAACTTGCAGTCTGTAATTTTCAGTTGTCAATAAACTCACAAAATTCGAATGTTGCAATCGAACTACAAGTGTTTCTGCGAAAAAAAAAATCGTTAACATGGTCCATGAATCTGTGACCAATAGTTGGAAGTTATCAGTAGCAACTGCCAGATAAAACCCAATTTGTTACAAGTATTTATGCCCACCTATATATGGTAGTCCTGACTCCTAACTGAATAAATGCTACAAAGAGTAACCATAAAAATGACCTAAAAGCTATTAAGACATAGAGAGACATCACTTACAGGATCACGGTAAAGAGGGTGAACTGGAATCTCCTCGCGATTGAGGAACATGGCCTCTGCAACAACAGGTCCTGAGCACAGATCAAAGTAGGATACACGAAGTATTAAAATCGGGAAGAGATAAAAATAATAAACTCCATAGTTGATACTTCAGATGCAAGTAACAAGTAACAGATACAAAGTACATTCCATTAAGATTTAGACAACATGTTTGAAAGAAAAAACCTCTCTAAAAGTTAATAACTTAATATAGTTATAAATTTAACCTTCAGTCTTTAGAGGAAGGATCACAATGAAATTCCTTTCAAATAACATATAATGTACTTAAATGTAAAAGACTTAAGATGATCAATCTACATATCCGTTCACAATAAAAGATCACTAATTGGGACACCAAGCTGAGAAGAAGCTAACCAGACAAAAATAACGTATAAGTTATCCAAGACAAACTGCACCCCAATTACATAGCTATATCTCATAGATAATGAGCACTACCCTATCCTCCTTATGCATCTGATGTAAGACATAGATATTGACATGGCTTGTATAAGTGGATATCCATTGGTGGAGTTTTCAGCGATAACTATATGGTTTAGAGAACAACCCGACCTCCATTACATAACATTAGCTAAAAGATAGTCCTTGAATCAAAAATGAAATAATTTATTTTTCCAGAAACTAGTAAACATTAGACTAACTAGTTAGAAAAATTCTAAAACTAAACTAATTTCAAATTTGTGATTACTTTCATTCACTCTTTCTTAATAACATGAATTTGAGTACAATAAAAGTAATACTTTTATTTATCCTATTTAGAATACAAAAAAATGATGGAAATTTTCAAAAAATGAAAGAAATTCATGCCAGAATTAATGATCAAAATTTTATTGAGGTGAAAATGCTTATGCTTATGTTTAAAATCAATACTACCATCATTCTATTGTATGTTAATAAGGGCAATACATTCCTTTGATGAGATGGTCCTTAGAGTAGAAAGGGCATAAACTAAATGTAATGGTCTTGCACTCTAACAAAGGTATCCAAATGTTAAGTGAATGCCCCTTTTTATAGGTTGGTTTGGCTGCCCTAAGCAGCCCCCTATGAATGTATGACAGTTGTATAACAGTTGTCATACCTGCCCTCCTTTGGCTGCCAAGAGTCACCTCCTAAAGCTCCCAAGAGCCACCTCCTAATGCTCCCAAAGGTCACTTCCTTTATCTCTTCTAGAGGCTGCCCTAAACTGTTGTCTTAGGATTGTATGACAGTTGTATAACAGCTGTCATACCACCACCCTAAGCAGACCCCTAAGCTGGCCACTCCAACCACCCTAAGCAGCCCTCTTAAGCAGCCCCCCTAAGATGGCCACTCCAACCACCCTAAGCAGCCTCCCTAAGCTGGCAACTACAACTGCCCTAAGCAGCCCTCTTAGAGGTGCTATGAGGTTGACACATGGCATAAGGTTGTGTTGGCATAAGATTGATACTTGTCATGTGTTTGATGCTTGACATAAAGTTAACATTATATCAAAACTTTATTTACATGGTTAGTTACAATAGGGAAAATAGCTTCCAAAGCTATATAATTCAACAAAGTGGTTGTCCCAAAAGGCTGTTGTAACAGCTCCTTAAGGCTGCCCCAAACTATTGACTGTTAGGCTGTCATATCAATCCTACGTCTGTCCTTGAGACTGTCCTCAAGTCTGCTCCAAAGGACTGTTGTTACAACCCCTTTATCTCTGTTGTTCAAGCCTCCTTAGCCTGTTGTACCAGCTCTAGAACTGCCCTCTAACTGCCCTCAACCAGTGCCACAGTCCTCTTCCTTTGCTGGCCAAGCCTCTTACCATCAGAGGCTGCTCTCCTTGCTAGACCGAGTCCTTAACCCTGCTGCGGCTGTCCTATTCTCTTTTCCCAGCACACTTGCAGCCCCTTCAAACAGTCCCACAGACCTCGGCCTCCTCAAGGACAGCCCTACAGTCCTCAGCCTGTCCTTCTCTAGCCAGTCGAGTCTTCTCAGCACCTATAGAAGCCCTCTTAACTCCTTTATATACAACTCTTGAGGGTGAGTGAAAAGACCTAGACTTATCTCAACATTAAATTAGAATAATTTAATCACTCATGTGGGTGTGAAGCCCCAACACAAGCCCACAAAGCCCATCAATAAGCCCATGAAGCCCTAGCTTCATTCCAAGGGCATTTTCACCCAAACGAAAGTGCGGTGAAGTGCCAACGAGGATTCTCACATGCCCGACACCAAGGCCATGTGAGAATACCTGCACGAAGCTACAAACATCAACATCATGTTGTTGCTTGCATGAAGCATCATGCTCATCTTCGAAGATCCAGACGGGCTTCTTCTTTATCTCCACCATGATACACGATTGTGTTAGCTCAGTTGTGGTGTAACTCATTCTCATCCCCTCTCTTCAGATGACAGATGCACTGTGGTATGGTATGGTATGGTCAGTCTGCTTCATTTGATATTCCATGTACCAATACCCATTTTGACATGATGATATAACTTCTTGGCTCATCGTAAAGTGGTACACATCTAATGATTCTCTTTAGGCATTTCATAACATTATATAGTTTAATTACTTGCCTCATATTACCTTGGGGAAAATGTTTTATGTTAGAAGTGTGTCATTTCTTAGGGTGACTTGTACCACTGGGTGTCTAGGCCAAATAGCGTTATCCATATCCCAACCATGCTAACCACTTTTCACCTCCCTAGTATCATTTATTCCATCCACATAAAAGAATTGCGTCTAGTCATGAATGATTTCTCAAAGGTCAAAAGGAAAGGTCAAATTTAAAGCCTGAATAAATAAATCCATTAAAATTTTAGGCTAAGAGGTGAAGAGCCAAAGTTAAAAAGCCAAATATTAAGCTTGAGCAATGCCCCTCATTAATAAGGCCAATGTCCCTAGTCCCTGGTTCGTCTAGAGAATATCTAAAGAAAAGGGATTCGTTCAATAAACTGAACGTTTAAAAGAAGAATGCTTGAAGGGTAGTAAAAAACAGGCCAAGGATGGTAACTCAATGCTAAGCTCCTTCTAAAAGGCCATTGTGAGCAAAAATGCCTAGCCAAATGAAGCTAGAAGAGTAAAAAATGAAAAATAAGACCTATGCGTATCTAAGACTTTGAGGGTCATCACATGAACACAATTCCCCTTCCCTTTCATCATTATTATACATTATTGCCTAACTTTCACCAAGATACTTAGGAAATATAGGTTTTTCTTAGGATTTGATGCATGTATAAGGGTTAATAATATTCCCCTTGGTAAGACTTAGGCAAGTATTAAAATTAACGAAATTTTTTATGTTTTGCTAAGAGATTGTTACCAGGTGCGACCAATTAACAACATACTAAGAGGCTAGACCTGTTAAATTTATAGCAGCTACAAGAGCCATTCTTCGGGAGGATGGCAAAGACCCTAGCTGAGATCTAGGGCCCCCAGTGCACTCCTGGTGTATTTGGTCTGGGACCAAACAGTCAATGCCATGGCAAAAGACCCTTCTTAGGGCCCCCAGTATATGACTGGGGTTCTTGGTCTAGGACCAAGCAGCTAAAGCCCCTAGATATGTCTGGGGCCCCTGGAAATGTCCAGGGTACCCATGCCTAGGGCATGGGTTGATCCTTGGTTTTGTACCTTGGTGGTTAAGACCCTTGTTAGGGCCCCCAGTATACGATTGGGGTTCTTGGTCTAGAACAAGCGGTAAAGACCCCAGAGTGGGCTGCCAGTATACGACTGGGGTTCTTGGTCTAGGGTGGGGAATAGTCCAGAATAAAATAACATGTTATATTTAATATTATTTTATTTTAAATTATATTTTTATTACACTAGCCTAACCTATAAATAAACCCCCCCCCTACTCCTCATAACATAGATTATTATTATGCTCTAGTGTGAGCGGATCTTCCCTCTGTTGCAGCGGCTACCCTAGAGGACTGATGTGTTGATTCTGTGATGCTTGTTTACTGTTGAGAGGTGGTTGGGAGGTGCGGCCTCCCCTTGTCTACTGTTGAGAGATGGCTGGGAGGTGCGGCCTCCCCTTGTCTACTGTTGAGAGATGGCTGGGAGCTGCAGCCTCCCCTTGTCTACTGTTGAGAGATGGCTGGGAGCTGCAGCCTCCCCTTGTCTACTGTGTGACTGGTAGGTGCGGCCTCCCTTTGCTGTAAAAGGAGGCTGATTTGTGGTGTGTGGGTGTGAATATCCTTGAGGGCTGACTGTAGGGTGCGGCCCCTCTTCTTGCTGTGGAAAACCTGCTTAAGGATGCGGCCCTCCTTTCTCAGCTGTCTTATGGCTAGGACAGCCCTCTCTTTCTTCTGCTGATGTGTGACAAGTGCGACTCCTCCATTTCTCCTCTGCTGTTATAAGAAAAAACCCTCTCCCATCTGCTGTGTAAGGTTACTGTGGTGCTGTCCCATTTATTTTCTGCTGTGTGGAGTGATGATAATTGGTTGGGACTTTCTCCTCTCTGCTGTGGAGTGAATCTGTTCAGATCTATCTGTGAGCCATGGCCTACCTTAACTTGTAAGGGTTTTCATCTACAGGGTGAGGGTTTGAGTGTTTTGCCTTGTGCTTGTGTGAGGGTTTATCCACAGTTTCTCTGAGTGGGGTTTTGGGTGATTCAAGTCTTCTTTGTTTGAGGGTTTGACTGTGTGAAGTCTCTATGGTTTTTATCCCCTTGGTGGCAAGAAAGTTCTTCATCTCTTGGAAAGAGATCCAACCTATGAGGTGGATCTATGACCTAGTCTTTGTCTGAGCATAATCACAAATGGTTCTACATCTCATTTGTTGGCTGTGACTTCTTCAGAGGTAAGGTTTCAGGACAAGGTAAGCTATCTATTCTTTATCTACAGATCTGAATATTATTGTGAGTTCTGTATTGTTTGATCTAACTAGATCTATGTATCAGCATTAATTATCATAGATTATCAGATCTGGATATTGCTATTGAGTTCTTCAGTCATTATTGTTTAGATCTATTTAACCCAGCTTAGATCTATTTCTAGTTTGGATCTATTATTTCAAAACTGTATCAGATCTTTTACTTAGATTTGATCTTGAGCTACTACTTAGCATCAGATCCAGAGATAAATGAAGTCTGTGTTAACATTGATTACTGTTTAGATATTCTAAAGATTTGCTAATCAACAAATAGTACACTGGTTGAGTTTAGTCCAGATCTGCTCTACACTCTTACTCTTTATCTATACACTGGTCAAGTAAGAGAAGATTGATGTCTGAACAGTAGGTCTAGTTGTTTTACTCATTGAAATTTAAAAGATATTACTGTCATGCTTTACTACACAAATTCTAACAAGACCTATCACTTCGAGTGGGTATTATGCATTGGGATACGTGTACCATGCTTCAAGATTCATGACACTGCTTTGGGATCCATGATGATGAATGGAGATCCATGTACTCTTCTATGGTCATATCTACAGCCATTGGAATCCATGACATTTGCCTTGGGATCTATGTATCACATTAAGATACGTGTCACCACATTGGGATCTGTGACAATGCATTGAACCATGACAAGGATTCCATGTTATCATAGATGCCACTTGGACCATTTATATGCATCCTCCTTACTCAATTGGACATTTCATGGCATATTCATGCTAACTCCCTTTTGTACCACACGTGAGGTATTTATTGCATTGGAGAGGATGTTTGTACATTATGAGGATGATCACACATGTCACTTGGATTTCTTGATGATGTGGCATCCATACTTGACCCTTGCTTGAGGAGCACTAGCCTTTGTGCATCCCACACGTGCCTTCTTCAGAGAATTTTGTGCTAGTACGACTCACATGTGGGATATGATGTCATCTTCCTTATGCACGTTCGGACCATTCTTTGGATAAAGGTGGATGTTGGAGCTACTTTGGACCATTTGACTTGACCATTTGACCCTCTTCCAAACGTCAACATCATTTTTGGGAGGGGCGCATCTCTCTTAGGCTATATTTTATTGTATTTTGACCCTTTCTAAAGGGATGTAGTACATGAGCAAATTATCCTTGTATTTTATTATTATTTTATTTTGCTCATGGTTTTATTAAAGCAAATGGTTTTGAGCTCATGGTTTTTGAGTTAGCACATGGTTTTGTAATGTATTTGAGGAGACTTCTCACCCATAAAAGGAGAAGTCCTCCATTTTCACTCATTGGAGAATAAAGAAAGGAGTTATCATTATTTGTCTAGTGTCTTTCTATTCAAGTGTTGTTTCATTTTTTTAAGGATATCGATTGGGCTACCATCTTTGATGCGGAAAGAGTTTCTTTAGCAGGAAAGGACAAACCAAAGAGGTAAGAGTTATCTCTGTCTTTGCTTTTCCAAGTATTTTAAGCATGCATATGATGTATCTAGGAAGAAGATCTTAATGGTTTGTTCTTATTACTTCATTGTTGCTTGAGAAAAACCTTGCTCGGACTGGTTGTTTGCTACATCTTAGATTCAACCCTCTTCAGATCTGGTAACCCTCTCCTTTCTCCAATTTGGTGCTTATCTCCCAGCCCAAAGTGAGAGAAAACATCAGCATCTAAACCAGGGAATATCATCAAGATAAAGGACCCCATGGCCCAATGGTAGGCCTTCTTTCCAATTAATTTTCAATCAACACAAATAAAAAAGTTACCCATCATCTTTTATGTTTATTGAGCCTAATTGTAAAATCTGTCTTTGATTTCTTGCTGGCCGATTTGTCATTTTAGTACTACCCTGGGCCAGTGTTCAAGGGTTTGGATTGTTCTCTTTGCTGTCCATATTCATTTGGCCAAACCCTAGGGTTATTTCTTTGATTTTCAAATCTGATCTACTTCTACATAGCCCTATCATCATCTCATTTGGCCGACCTGCAGTCTGGGTTATTTTTTGCAAGGGTTTCAAGGCTCCAGATAGTTGTGCCATCCATTCGAGGAAAGTTGCAAGTGATCTTATTCCCAACCCGTTCCAACTATCAAGACACCATCAAAGCAGCCCTAGCAACATCACGTATGCCCTAGACCGTTGCCTTATTTAAAGCATATTCCTGTTGGTCCATTATCAAAATTCTTTAGGGTTTCAGAGATCAAAACTGAGTTATACTATCATTTTTGAAGGATCGTTGCAGACTATTTTATCTCCAGGATGTGCCATATTTCAAGACATTTAAAAATCTGCCCCAACGACTGGGTTTTAGCCTAGGTCATTGCACTCTTTAGGCACTGAGTATACCCTGTCATCCACTGAATTTCTGCAGGCCATTCAGTGAGCAAACGTGGTCACTTTTACCGCTGTTCCAGGCATCATTTGCCAACTTTCACATCAGTTTGTTCACCCATCCTCAATCCTACCTTAAGCCACTCAAATGACCTATCAGATTGGTGTATCGCTCCATCACTTGTTGGTAAAAAGAGCCGATTTCTGGGACTGTCATTACACTAAGGTTTTATACAGTTATATCACTCATCTTTGTGGCAGCATCCAAAAGGATCAGCGTCACCTTGGGGCCAATTTCACTTCCCTGTACTTCATACCTAAACTGTCCACAAGATCATTAACTTATCGTTCCATCTTTATTGTTATGTGGGCAGATTTGTGAATTAATATTACAGTCAGGGTTTAATACTCACAATTCATCGTTTGCTGAGTTTGAGTATTGATCAATCTGAATATTGCAAACCTCACTGTGGCACTGCTGGGTAACAAAACGTTTGCATAATTTGAACCCTAAAGGTATACCAAGTCTGCTATATAACACTGGATCAAGCAAAGTTTAATACAGCAATACATTATGTTTACAGCAAACACCTGTTTCCTCTTGCAATCTGTGGAGGGCATACACGTTGATCTTTGTTGCTATATTTACAATCTGAACCTAGAAATGCATTCTTTAGAATTGTGCTATATCAGTCACCTAGAATTTGTTACTGCACTTGATGCTTTATTTGGTGATAACAACTGTCGAGAGAATGTCATTTGATTGGTTATAAGCACACTGTAATTTGCTCTAATATATCATTGTCTATCCATGCTTGAGATTGTGTTATTGATTCATGTTAAAGTTTCATTGAGTACTCTAGAGAAAAAACACAATCTACTCTTTCATTTGATGAATGTGATGATGAACATGGCTTTGTGAATGAGTACATGTTTGCAAGTTTTATATGGAACCCTTAGCATGGTAATTGTTAATTGATTGTGCATTAAGTTTTCTTGCTTATTTGAGAGAAATCAACCTAAGCAATCCCTTTGAGTAATCAACAGCCTTGAAACAAACATTAAGCTAAAATCAATTAGGCATTTTTTTTGTTTCTAGCAAAACAACATTAGAATAGGATTTAGGGCCTTGGGTGTAGGTTGGAGAGTAAATTCTCCAAGGCCACAAAATCAAACTAGAAATCACTAGAGAGAGACAAATCCATTAGTAGCAAGGAGTGTTCAGCAGGAAAGCTCCCCTAACACATTTAAGCACGAGGTCACACTTAGAGCAAGTGGGGTGATATCCCCTCTTCGCTTGTTTCGGAAGTGGAAGGCCCCCTGGATGGAATCACTTCTCGGAATTTCAGGTTTAGTTTCCCTGCCCATACGTGTGGTCTCAACCCACAATTGTTCCACCCAGTCGTCGATTGTGAAGTGGCAACCGTAGTGGATTTTCCTAGGATATCAACAAAGGGATATCAACAAAGGTGACTGCTGATGGGAAGTACCTGCGATACCTGAGGCATACGCAAAATCGTTGTTTTGGGTCCGAGGGAGGGTGCCCGTCTTCACAAGGGTACTTGCACCTTAAGTGATTGTTACGAGTAGATTACCGTAACTGTCTCTCGCACCTTTGCTAATCAGGTCTTGGGGACTTGACATCCCCCAAGGGTTGGTTCTCAGAAGGCCCCTTCATCCACTGGTTTGTCAGTTGATTACTTAAATTTTCTAGGAGCATCCTTTGTGGTATCGCATCTAGTCCTTGTCCTCACTTATCTCTAAATTACAACGATAGGACTTAGCTTGACCACGCGAGATTCCCCCCTTGGCTTGTTTTTTCCTAGCCTTAAGAGTGGAGTGAATCACATAGGTGATGGGTAGTAATTCACTTGATAGTATTCTTAGGCATTCCCCTAACAGTAAGGTTCGACTTTTCCTTTAAGAAGTGTCTGAGCGATAACACTACCAAAACTCGTGCTATACCAAATCATTATTGCATCTATATGCTCTATTACATCTATGATATTTCTCCATGCCTAACCTTTATGCTTTCTTCTTGGCTCGTTTTAGCTTCTCCCTCATGCACATCGCCCGCACTCATTGTTAAACTAGTCATGGATGCTCCTACATCAACTTGCTCTTGTGAAAAAAATTCAGCATGTTGTTGCTTTAACTCTCACTCATCTACATTACTCTTGCCCTTGCAAAATCTCTGGTACTCTGCTTCAAAAAACCACACCCAACTTTAATCACTCATAAAATGTGTAAATATGAGACACCTTGGGAAGTAAAAGTTTACTTGATAGGGTTGTTGAGTGAGCTATTGATGATTGAATGAAGTGGTGGTGCCTATTGTGACCCATGGTTTGTAAAACCTTTATGAGCACAAGGGTGTAAATACATGATGAGCCATTGGAGATGTAATCTTCCTGTGTGGACCAAAGAGTTGTACAATAATCTTAAAGGGCCCTTTGTGGTACATTTGTGTTGTAGGCACAGAGTTGTACTAATTATAATTTTTTAGTTGTACTTTTGCAGGAAACCTCTTACGTGTGATTGAATGCTTACTAGACTTACCTACTAATTTACTCATGCATGAATTAATTAGTCAAAAATATGTTCATATGTTATTAGTGAGGACGTATCAAGTTGTTTACAATGCAATTCTATTTTGCTGACTTGGCATCGTCCGTAAGTGACTTGGCATCGTCCTTAAGTGACTTGAGCACTGTTGAAGTGAGTGGTTTTGTGTTGTGCAACGTAGAATTCCTTGTAGATCAACATAGTAATGTTTTGAACCCTAGCTCGAAACCCTATTGTACTACAACACTAATTTCAAGAAGAGGCATGTTGGTATGAAGGTTGTGCAAGCCACAATAAACATTGCAATCAAAGAAGGTTGGGTATGACTAGCCAACCATTTGATGGACTGTTGGTCCTTTTCCTTGGAAAATCTATTTAGTTTTGATAAAGCTGCAAAACCTCAAATCTTCCCACACACAATACATTCAAGAGGACTCTCATCACTATAGGACCCATATCCAATAACTCTTGAACTATTTTTACTATCTCATCTTTAAATAACTTGAGATATCTATAGAGAGGAAAAATAGACAATCAGTGTTGTGTTCTTGCCCCGTTTCTCATGCCAACACATTAGGTTAATATACATTTACAAACCCATCAATCAACTAATGCACTTACATTTGCACGCAATACATCATGCAATTACACTTAAAAATGAAACATAACTCATGAGTATAAAGTTGTTTGGCCATTTTGCACATTGAAAATGGTTTATTTGCAATAGGTTGTCACCCTCTAACTTTGATCAATTGTTGTCCTTTCTCAAATTTCATGTCCAGGTCATCAAGACTCATCCAAGGTGCTCAACCACCTTTGCCTCTTACCATGTTGTCTCCTACCAAGGCTACAACACAAAAATCAACCTTCAATTCATAATTATCTAGCTATAATTTCAGTCCCTTGGCCATTCCTTTGCAATTCATCATAGTATCATAAGCTACTAAGACTGGGAATTTTTTAAAGGGTCAACATTCGGCCCTGCAAATGACACTAACTTGGACTTTGTGGAGTTATCAATGTTGTCAGAATCAATACGTGCCACCACAATTATTCCCTAGACCTTCCTACACAAGGTCTAATGTTAAATGATTTGTAGCAAAAGACTAAGTGTACCAACAACGTAAGACAGAAAGCATAGGAATGTTATGCATTACTTTTTCAAAAAATACATTATATGAGGGTACAACCTAAAGTGACACTTTATATTCCACTTTATTAAAAACTAATTAAAGTGTTAATCTAAAAGCCATGACATAATGACTTTATTCTAACATGTACTTTCATACTTGAATCTCTAGAGTACATCCTACTAGTTATGACTTTGTGGATTTTGTCAGACATTTACAAAGGATATCCAGATGGTACAATTAGATTCCACCATTGACAAAACAAGTTAAACTTAGTCCCTAGTGTATCATAGATAAGAGAAAGGATATAGTCAATAGCTTGACTGTTAAATCACTCTATGAATTTTGGCTACCCAACAATGTTGTCAATGGTGGTGATTCTATGCTTACAGCTCCCTTTCAAAAATTCTTATTTACCATATTGAGTGTATGTTGTCGGTGGTGGTGATTCTATGCTTAGAGCTCCCTTTTGGAAATTCGTATTTACCATATTGAGTGTATGGTTGGACTTGAACAATATATATCATCTTCCAATATGAAGGAAAACATAGTGGATAAAACAAATGATAAGAAGACATGATGAGAGACTTATGTCTTTTGATTTTGTAGGAAATGACTTCTATTGTGATATTTCAAACATGCATGCAACAATGGTAACCATTTGGCCAAATGTATGACTTCACTGAAAGTTGTATGATTTCATGAATGAGACCAAAAATAAAATACACATAAAAATTGGTGTTTTCTAACTTTCATGGATTATAGTTTATTTAATTCTCATCCCTCCCCTTATAGTGCTAGCCATAGTTTTTTTGGTTAGAAACCTTTTTCCAAAAATAATAAATTATTGTTAAACTTGAAAAAAAAAACAGTAAATTGATTAGCCATTATCTAAGTAACAGGACACAGCCCCCATGAGTGTTGTATCTGTAACCTGTGTATCGGACACATGGCACGCTAGGACACGGGTCTGACACATGTCCTAAAACAGGAACGTGCCCTAGACATGTCCCGATGTGTCCATGGGAAAAGAGACTTGCAGGGACTCTAAAAGCAATTTTTTCACTTTCTTTTGTCATTTTCAACTGCAAGGAGCTCTCATGGTCTGTGATTGTGCAGGTGAAGGGTAAAATCAAGATTTGAAGGGATTCCAAGTGCCTTGAAGGTGGATTAGCAAACCACATTTGTTCTTTTTCCCGACAGCAATGCTTTCTTTGATTAATTCCACAAAAGTCATGGCTCAATCAGCAAGAGCAGCTAGTAAAGCTGAAAGGAAAAGGAGAAATGCCATTATTGGTGTTGCCCCCCTCCTTCAAGTTCATCTCTCTCTGCTAGTGTTCCATCTGCTGCAACTGGCATTGCAGGTGCAACTTCCAATGTTGAAAAAAAATTTGTTGTAGAAGAGCTTCATAGAGTTTTCCACTGGCACTAGGAGATTTGGAGGCTATGATGTGCTCAAAGACAGGGGGTTAAGAAGCCTTATGCTTGGTGGGCAACTCATGGGGAAGCATGCCCTATTTTACAGCATTGAACCATGAGGCTCCTCTCTCAGGTTACTTCATCCTCTTATTGCAAGAGGAATTGGAGCACATATGGGAATTTGTACAGTTTAAAAAAAAGTAGGCTTGAGCAATCTAGGGTAGAGACAATGGTGTATGTGCACTCCAACATCCATCTTATTTATATGTGCAGGGAGGAGTGGTTGAAGGGAAAGACAAAGATGTGGGATGAGTTTCCTAATGATATGGGTTTGGACAGCAATGTTGAGTTGGCATTAGCCAATTTGGATCTTAATGAACCAGTGCTAAAGCCTATCACTTTTGATGATGGTAATCCTCTTGAGGGGTCATCCTCCACACACATGGATGCAGATCCTTGATTGGATATGGAGGAGGAGGATCGAGGAGAGAGCAGTGGCAATGGTGGTGATTTTGATGATTCTGAGATGGAGGAGGACTACTAACAACCACGAGCTATGGCATTCTTCCATCTACGGTTCTAGTATCTACCTATAGTATCAATGACTCAATATCTATGTAATACGCTTTGATTTTGATGACTTAATGAGAAAACTGTTGTTTATGGTTATAATTTCTTGTGTGTTTGTCATTTGATCATCATTGATGTAGTAACTAGTTGTATCAATATTTTGTAAATGTTCTAGTTTCTAAAAAATTGGATCTTTATGTCTATTTCATTTTTGTATTTGTAATTTGTATTTTTTTAATATATATATATATAGGACATAGAACATGGATGACATGGAAATATGATTGTCTGACACGGCACACATTGACCCCGGAAATAGGACACGGAAATAGTGTCCTCCATGTCTTATTTCCGGGGTCAATGTGTGCCATTTCAGACAATCATATTTCCGTGTCATCCGTGTTCTATGTCCTCGTGTCATGTGACTTAAGCCATTATAGAACCAAATTTGGGAAAAATTAGTTGTTAACATGGTATATTATTAAATCTTTTTTAATCCAAAGTACTTTTATATCTGAAAAATAAACTACCTAGTTTCAGCTTTACATTATTTTTAACTATTCTTTTTATAGAAGTTAGTTATTTATGGATTAATACTAAAATTTTGATGTGCACAAATCATTGCATTCAAATTCATGAATGCAATCTTTATCCGAAAAGTTCACAGTACTTGCCCATTAACTGCTCTATTTTAAGTAGTGTTTCACTGACATGTGACTATACTTAACTCCCTCGAACCAGAACTCTTGCTACTTAAAAAACATAAGAATGCGGGTGTCTATTACTTAACAAACACCAGAAGCCTTAGAAATTTTTCAAGCAAAGGGGAGAAAAGACCTACGATGTACTAATAGAGTTGGACGCTGAACTGAATTAAGTTGGAAGGTGAATCCAGAGGAATAGATGTAATTTCTTTAAAGATGAATACAAAATTTAGCAATTAGGAAAGTAAATAACGGAATATTTGGAACCTTGCCGGACTTTAAATGCAACTTACTTGTAAAGACGAATCAAAGTTTAGAAATTAAATAAAGGAAAAATTTGGGAAAAATTAGTTGTTAACATGGTATATTATTAAAGCTTTTTTAATCCAAAGTACTTTTATCTCTGAAAAATAAACTACCTAGTTTTCAGCTTTACATTATTTTTAAGTATTCTTTTTAT
>JASDQU010100071.1:329959-340166 GCA_032191745.1 Picea mariana | reverse complement strand
GTATAAATCCTCTCTCTATATATTTGAAGAACATAATTAAATAAATATTAATTCTTATTTTAAATATTTTCTAACACAATTAAATAAATATTAATTCTTATTTTAAATGTTTTTAAGTCTTATCTTTATATTTGTTTATTTATTGTTGTGTTTGTGCAGTAGATCCTTTCATATGCGTGGTCCTAAAATCCTTCAAAATATCATTTATGGATGTTAGATTATCTTAATTTTATCTTTTTTTTTTTTCTTTCTTTCTTTGTATGTGTTGTGACCATTTATGGATGTTAGATTATCTTAATTTTTATTTTTTTCTTTGCATGTGTTGTGACTATGTTGTTCCCTTTTCAACTTAATCCTTCCTCATGCCTTTGCAATACCTTTTCCTAATTTTAGATTATCTTATTTCCTCCAAAATAAGTGTTCTCGATTTTTTCCATCTGTTTGTGCAGATTCCAGAGGAAAAAAAAACTATTTTGACGGTACGAAGAAAAGCCTTGAAAATAGTGAAAACTAGTGTACGACAAGCAACAATAACGCATTTAAGAGGAGTTCTTAAATACAAATTTAAGACCAACTCGCCTCCCGTAAATGAAAATAAATGCTTATTATTAACGTTACAATGGTGGACTTTGATGAAAATAAGGCAAATTCACGCTAGACTTATACAGTTAAATTTTCACCAAATCAATGGACTCAATCATTAAATTCCCAAACCTCCATTCCAAAGATATATTCGTCCGGTCCCATGGGATAACACAATTGGTTAAGACATGCGCACACTCTTCCAGTTTGGGGAGAGGTCATGAGTTCGAAACTTGTGTCCCTTGGGGCTGCGAAGCTTTATCACTCCCATACCAGCCACTATGTGGGGAAGTATCTGGAGTGGGTTTCCAGCGCAGAATCTCCAACGTGAAAAAAAAGATATATTCGTCCTATTGTTCAAAGAYAGAAATCATCTTCCAATAATAAATTAAATATGAACCATACAAAAATCATTTTCCAACAATAAATTAAAGACGAACCATCAGATTACAACGTTTTTACTGTATCAAAGACAAAGACAAATTATATAACACACAAAAACACACATTAAAAAAACCTATATATGATAACTACCARCATATCATTAACAACAGATCCTACTGTAACATACATAATAAATTCATAAATTCCTTCCAGTATTCCAACTAAACATGCAAATCATCATTATCTGTCATAATTTGCGACTATCTTTAAAATTGTTGTTAATAACTTCATTGCCTTAAAAAATCAATCTGTCATGCACCTAAGTCTGCTACATATTATTAGTTTTGAAAATGATTGAAAACCTAAAAACAACAGTAAGAAAAAGGGTGCTTCTGTCTCTCATCCATAAGATTCACCACTCTCTCTTTGGCTGGGGACACCAATTAAATCATCTTAGACACTAGCAATATGGAAACTTTATAGAAGATCTCTGTAACATTGTGTGCAGTCTTAGCAGAAGTTTCTTTGAACAACACACCCTTTTCACAGGCATAAGCTTTAGAATGGAATCTGGACACCATTCTCTGTAATTCCAAGTCCCTCTTATTCCATATGAGAATTATAAAGGGTCTGGGATTCACCCATTCCTCCACTTCATCGATCCATTTCTTTGCACACACAATCAAATCGATGTTTGTAATATCATACACGATGATGGCTGCATCCACTACAAGATAATGCAAGGGATTCATGTTGTGATATCTTTCCTGTCTGCTGAAGTCACATATGTCTAATTCTACGTCTGTCATGGCCTCCTTCACAAACAGGTTAGTGTGTCTGATCAACAATTCTCCCATTGTGGGTCTCTCACCTTCCCAAAACTCATCTCTAACGAATCACAAAAGAAGGCTGGTTTTGCCAACTGCAGAATCTCCCAGGAGAACCACCTTCCCAGGGCTTTTGCTCTCTGCTCTTGTTTTGAATGACTCGGCCATGTTTGGGCCCTAATTTTGTATGTTGTATAAAGATAACTATCTGTAGATATATTATCATGTGGGTGTTATGTAAAAAGAAGAAACCATTAAGGGCAGTTAATGTTTTTGTTCAAACCCTAATTAGGGTGACATGACAAAGAACACTTCTATTTTCAGTAACATCTGAAGCCAATCCGCTCCAGTCCAGTCGAGATGACAGGGGACTAAAAGTTTCCTTTCCATCCCGATGCACATGCACTAAACAAACAACTACCTAGTTTGGAGGAGGACACTAGTTTAACCTTAGTTATTACTTCTAGCAATTCACTTTATTTTATTATCATTTTATAAAATTCACATTTTTTTTTATTATTTTAGTGCTTTTTCAGCTTTTACTTTTATTTACGAATTCTAAATTCAATATTGGTTGATATAAAATTAGTTAAAATAAAAGTTACCTCTGTTATTACTTTCAGTGAAACCAACGTTCCTAGAACAACTCATTGTTTTTTTTGTTTTTTAATTTTTTTTTTCTTATTTTATTTAGAAAATTTGAATTCAACATAAAAAAAACACAGTTAAATGTTTAATAATATTAATTCTAATTAATTAGATTACTTTTTAATTAATTTTCATAAAATTAATAAATGTTTAACCACATATATTAAAATAATCTTTTTTAAATGATTAATTTACTTCAAAGTCTGGTGTATTAATTCACTCTCATTCCATCCATGTTTTTTTAGAAAAATTCACTCTCACTCCATTCATGTTTTTTTTAGAAAAAATCTCTCTCACTCCATCTATATCGAATTGATGAACAAAATTATGCCATTTTATGTCGACGCAATATACGCGAAGCCTTACAAGAATATCTTGAAGTGAGTGCAGGTTTGAACATGAACATGTTTATCATTGCATGATGATGGCTCAACGGTTCAAGCTATCCGGGAATTGGCAATATTGATGGTTACCACATCCAATACCGTATACTTCTTCGTCTTTGTTTTGTTCAATGAATTGGCCTCCATATTTAATTATTGATACACATAATACTAAATATTGATGTTATTGTTTTAGTTTAATTAACCGATTCACCCGTTCCATGGTTGCATGTAGCCATGTAAAAAGCACAATCAATAATAAAGTGGACCTATGAAGAAACTCATCGGACCATGGAAAATTGTCAGTTGCTTTAATGTAGATTGTAGTAATTGGATGTACCCATCTTATATTATGCTCGGATGCATCAAAAAGTCCTCAAATCTTATTAAGTTTGCATAATCCATTTTCTCTATAAATCTGAACAAGGATTTTGATTTCTCAACGAGAACATTGTTGACTAAACTAAGTGGTTCAATGACTTTCGTGGTTTTCATTGGCGACATAGGGAAGTTGTATCTACAGTGCAAGTTTCTTTGTTTTTTACAACTCTTTGTATGGTAGTTCCTATGAACTTTGGCCAGTTCTAGATCCAAATGATTTTTGTCACAACTAATGTATTGGTCCAAAAACTTTTCGATTTTCAGGTTACTGTGCTTTCTATATATTGGAGCATTTTCTATCCACAAGAGTCCATGTTCATCTTCACTTCCCCTATTTTGGAACTCTGTCACAAATAAATGGTTTGAAACTTTTCCAAAGAACGTGTCATCATGACATATCATTTGCTTCAAGGCGTTGATTTTGTGTCTATAGTAATGTGTAGATGTCACTAGGTCTTTCCTTATGAGGTAGTCAATATCAATGATTTTCAATGTATCAATTTTCTTTCTCTTCTTATTGTTTATGTGTAACTCATTTAGTGTACTCATTAATGGACTCCATTGATGTTCTACACTTGTAAATGTGACAAAAAAGGTTGGGGCCCCCAATTGTCAAATCATTGCAAATAACTTCTTCTTGATATGTTGCAAGTGATCAGGGGAGATCCATGCAACTGAGTTTTTCTTATTCGCACCTAGAAGCAAGACAACACCTTCACAATTATTATTTGCATTGTCTTGAAAAACAAATTTGTTTGTGACATGAAAAATCACCGCTTGCTTGCAACAATTCTCATTTCACTATTTTTTGATAGCTAAAACGTTTTGTAATGTCATCATCATGCGGGTCTCCACAGAAAAGTGTCGGGAAGTTCATTTCCTCTGCATATTTGTCCTTGAAAATTCCAAGCAGACATTGGCCTTCAGCAGGGGCGAGTTCCACGATCTTTTCATGCAAGTCAAGGATCTGTTGCGACTCAATAAGTCCATGAATCAAAGTCTCGATAAGGTTTTCATTATTTGATTCATCATCTGCATCACTTTCGGTATTAGTCTCTACATTTTGCATGGAGCTGGCATTCCCTTCTTTAAGAACATGATTTCAGTCCTCGTTTATAAATATGTTTTCAACGATATACAAGTTTATGTAGGTTAATTGTTTCAATTCTTTCATGACAATGTTGACATGTACTCTACATGTCTGGTATGCATTCTTGTATTGAAAATGTTGTTTCAAGGCAACAACTATTGTCAGGGTTTCATTCATGGATTGTGGCAATGCTTTTTGCACAACATCCATATGGACAGGTACATTGATAATTGATCTTGTTAAGCCCATTGGGACCATTTATAACCCCATGGTCTAATCTGCGCAAATGAAATTCGCAATGAAACAAGTCTCTCTTCAAGCTCTGAAAGTGTACCTACATCTGGTAATGGTCTATTACGTCTTATTTGGTCTGGTGTTGCAAATTGTGACATTTTTCCATTTTGGAGTGACCTCATGCATGAAACACATATTTTTCTACTAGAGAAAGTTTTTCCATTCAATGTCAAGTTCATATATTCTCTTTCCAAGTCCTGGGTAAAACATTTAATGTTCCTTTCAAAATGCAGCTCCTCACAACTTTCACATGCCATCATAGGCGTGTCTTTAATTTGTTCCATATAGACTTCCTTTTCATTTTACATCTATACATGGCAATGGCCAACGAGTATTTGTTCTTTTTCCTTCTTGACATTGCAAACAATTTGTTTTGATATATGGAACCTTATGTTTGGACTCCTGGTGGAAGTGGATGTGAAGGTTGGAACTACTATTTGTTGTAAGCATGATCTTTGCACATTGTGCACGACGTGGATTTTGCTGGTCTTCTGCATTGGCCATCTATTTCTTGTCTTCAACAAAGAACATGTCAAGTCAATGCAATTATGTTTTTCATATATATTTTTTTCAGCYGATGGTATGTAAGCCTAGTATTCTTAGCAACACTTTCAAATTCTAAGAGATGAGATAGCTTGAAGCCATCATCGTTACTTGTTGACATTGTTGTTCTTGTACAATCCTGACAAAATGCATGGTGATCTTGTTTCAGTACATGGATAGGAAGCACAATGCAATTKTTATTACATATTAGATTAAGTGTTCTTGTAATGATATTACAGTTGACTCCATCCATCATGTACACACTTACAGGAACTGTTATAACCCTAAATTGCACCATATATGCATACCTGGCATCAGGCTATCTTACTTACTATTTTTKCCAAGCCAATACTGAACAACTCTTCTTAAAAACCAAATTTTTGAAGATGTACGCGCCCTGCATCACTACTGCCTGCATATGTATGCTAGCTGCACCACTACTGCCCACGTACGTATGCTATCTACACCATTACGACCCGTGTATACCCACAAAAGTTGCAAAAAATAAAAATTTGCAAGGGATTTGTTGAGATTACGGGCTATTGGATGGTTTCCCAACCAATTAACTGCCTATAGCCCGTCACCCAACCAAATAACCATATTTTGGCATATAAAAAGAGGTGTTGGGGTCTCATTCCAAGGAGAAACATAGCCACAATGAAACTCTGCCTATTTTGCTTTCCCCCCTTGCCCCAAGAATCTGCAGCCATATTGTGAGTTTTGAGCCAGAATTCCCTATTCTTGCCTTTTTCCTCATTCATAAGCCTAGCCCATTCTCTAGAGAGAAGTGTGAGAGAAGAAGGATACGTGGAAGTAGTTGGAGCTTGGTGAAGAGGAGCCAAGGACCCGGTTCGAGGAGCAGTCGTCGATCTCATTTTGTAAGTAACTCTATGAGATTAATATAAAGAAGTACTTTTTCCGTCCCACCATATGATGTGTTTAATATTGATTATTGATTTACATTTTGTTATGACATCTAACCCACTAATTCATATATATAATGCATGTTCGTAGTTTCTTGTTTGTCTTTTGGTGAATGCAGTTCAGCCTTGGGAGGAGACTTGTAGTCGAGAAGCGGCCGAACACAAAGGGATCGACACTGGACGCGGAGTTCAAGGTAATACTACCATATTCCTATACTTTGTACTTTATGCATGAACATGGGGTGTTGTCGGGATAGTGGTTAAAAGTAGGAGACTTTATATGGTCATCTCTACCTGCACTTTAGAACCCTAGTGTAGTCCGTAGGGGGGTTTTACCACTATAGCAGGAACCTAGTTACAATGCAAACTACATTTTTCATTGCAATTTTGTGTTACCAATGGTTCACAGTGGACCAATGGTTCATAGTTAATGTGTGATGTATCTGTTTCAAATGACATAATATCAATTGGTTTATCAGAGTTTGAATCAACAGTGTAGTACTTGACAATGCTACCTGCAACGAACAACTAAACCTGAATATTTACTTCGAATATTATTGATACCCAATGAAAACAAAATGGCCCACCCTCTATATTTCCCTTTTAATACGGCAATAACATTTTTATCAGATACGTTTTCCAACTACCACCTTCTCACACACTTTGTATGACATCAGCTGTCAGATGTTGATGCAAACAATGAAAGGAATTATGATTTCCACATATAAGTGCATTGCGAAAGGATTGGACAACGTACAGTCTTAGAGACTACACATCGAACTCTTTCGTGACCAATTACCAAAGTGCAATGAACAAACTCTCGCCATAACTAGTTGTATTAGCTGCTGGTATGTCCAATCCACAACTATGCATGTTATTCATATGACGTTTCCAATGGAATCAAAGCTCTTTTCACATGGGGGAAAAGTAAGTATTAGATCTTCAAAATTGCACAAGGAAGATATTTTATACAATAATGAAATATCTTTACTTGTATTTTCATTGAATAACAAGTACCTTCTCTTCCTTTTTAGTGATCAAATTGTGATCGATATATTTATCCAGTTGGCTAGCCATCGTATGCAAAACGTATCACCCCATATCCCTCTCTCATTTTCAGGTTGGTTCGCAAATGTAGATAACCACATCTTTGAAATATATGCACCAACATCATCAATGCCATGAAACTAATACGAAAATTCATATGTCAATTCATACTGAAATGATTCTAATACATCAATGTTGCCATTGTGCAAGCAGAAGATGAATTGATCTACCACGCCATGGCGCAACTAAACTAAAGAATAATGGAAATGCAATAGAACTTGAAATGCATCAAACATACAGTCCCTTGCAGTGTATGAAAATGCAACTAATCTAAAAAGATTCTTTTTACTTAGTATTTGGTCGATGTTGGTATCTACACTCAACCCTCAGTTCATTCGATAGTTCTCAACATCTACTATTTCTATCATCTTGTAATTTGTGTGACATGAGTTATTTTTAAGCAAAGTTTATAAAATTATGCAAACAATAAGAAAAAAAGAACAATGAAGACACCAGAATGCACACCTGGTTTCTTTTCCTTTTTTGACTATTCTAGCTTTGACATCCTCAACTTCAACATCTCGTATTCACTGTAGTTTGTTCTTGGACGCAAAAGTAGTAATGGGTCTATAAGTACATTAGAAACACAACACAAAATGAACAATATTACAGTCGTCTTCCTTCTCATATGGAAATATTGAATGTTGTAGACAAAAATGTATATGAACATGTTTACTATACATATGGAAAAGGTCATGCTAGCAAGCCCAATTCCTGCAAACAAGCCTTCGGTCATAGCATTTGGTGTGGTGTGACATAAAGTACTAGACGCTAAATTTAAAGGGAAATTGGATTGACACTTCGATAAGAAGGATCCAGACGGTGCCTTAGCAACTATTGTTGAAACAAGGCTATAACACCTTGCCATCTGGCACCATAAGGAAGTGTCTTGAAAGACGGATATGATCCGATAAGGATAGGAAACAAATTTTGAACCAGAGGCCAATTATAAGCATCATGGAAGTCGTATGAAAGGTGTTGACGAGAAGAAGATGATGAAACCAAAGGTTCCCATTTTTAATTGGGACTTGTGGTACTAAAAGTAAAGAAACAATTTTGTCTCTATGCTAGCCACCAAGACTACTACTAAAAAAACTCTAAAAGCCTTTTTTTGGTTTTTGTCACCATTTTGCTTCGGACTGCCCTGCAACTATTGAACTTGCAAAACTTGCTAACTATGAATACAATTTTGACCAAGAAGCGGGAACTTACATCAATTAATTGCTACAAAACGGTATTTCATGGCACACCTGTTTAAAGTTTATGTAATTAACTTTCTCCTAACATTATATGAAAGAATGTTTCACATCCATTCCTAATTTTTCTTTGCCTTATGACCTGGTTTAATCCACAGTGAAGTTTCAGAATGAATTTCATATGTATATATATATATATATATATATTACAAAAAAGAATGTAAATTTGCATCTCACCTCCCCGTCAATCTTTCATAGGTTCTTGCTTTTGCATGAGCTATAATTGTCCTTTTGAAATGAAATTATCTAATAACAACAAATTTGTTATCAAATTTATGGAAGTGAATACATTTTTTTTTAGTTTAATAGTAAGAATAATGCAACATAGATATGAGTGATACCGAGTCTACAATTTTCAGGATAAATGTGAACATACATCGGGATTCCTTGCCAAATTAACTACCATCATGAATTCTAAATGATAGATTGAACTAGTACCTAAATTACTCATACTTGTCTCTGAATTCCTTCACATTATGTATCACACCAAGCTTGTCTCTGAATTACTCATACTTCACTCTAGATAGAGGCTTGGTGAGAATATCTTCTATCTGCTCATCTGTGGATATGTATCAGAGATCCACAAATCCTCTTTGCACCATGTCTTGGATGTAGTGGTATTTGATCTCTATATGAAAGACACGATTCTTTGAAATCTTCACGTTACTTTGATTATAACCATATATCAAAGTTGGCTCTAACTCTAGATCAAATAAATCTGCAAGCAACTTCTGAAGCCACACTGCTTCACGACTTGCAACAATGGCTGCAATATACTCTTCCTATGTTATACTGAGTGCCACTGGCATCTTCTTTATGCTCAGCCATGAGATCATGCTTGATCCCAAACTGAAGCAACATCCTATGTGATTTTTCGTTCCACTACACTCCTTGCCTAGTCAGAGTCTATATAACCTTGCAGCTTCACATCTCCATCTGAGACATATCTCAATCCATATCCAACTGTACCATGCAGGTACCTCAACCATGTACCAACTCAAAGTTTTTACTGCAAAACATATGTTCGGCTTGGTGTTAACCAGGTACATCAAGGATCCGATCAATTGTATGTACATCAAGGGATCAACAAAATATGAATATTCTCAAGAGCTTCAGATTCATAACCATAGGTGTGACCATGGACTTGCAGTCCATCATCATGAATCTCTACAGGATCTCAACTATATATTTTCCTTGGCTAAGGAAAATATCATCTCTATCACACCTCTAATCCCACCAAATCTAGATCCTTCATTTCAAACTTTGAAGTGATTTCCCTCTTGCACCTATCTGTGAGCTTCTCATCCCTTGTAAGAAACATGTCATTCAATATCAAGGGGAAACCATCCCCAATCTCATCAAAATAACTATCTGGCATATCCTACCATGGGTGCTTTATTTAGTTCGTACAAATCCTTCTTCAGTTTGCACACGACTCCTTCCCATTGATCTCAAATCCTTGTGGTTGTTCTATGTACACTTCTTCCTCAATTACACCATTCAATAAAGCATTCTTGACATCCATATAGTGTAATTTCCATCCCATCGCAGAAGCAATCACAATAATCGATATGATGGAAGTGTATTTTTATACTCGATAAAACGTCTCATCATAGTCTTCTCCCTCTTTCTGGGAGAACCCTCTAGCCACAAATATCACTTTGTACTTTTCTATGTTGTCGTCTGTAGCATGCTTAATCTTGTAGATCCATTTGGAAGTCACTATTGACTTCCCTTTTGGTCTTGTAACCACTTCCCACACATCATTCTTCATGGCATCCTTCCACAC
>JASDQU010100071.1:287846-312398 GCA_032191745.1 Picea mariana | reverse complement strand
AATCCAAAGTACTTTTATCTCTGAAAAATAAACTACCTAGTTTTCAGCTTTACATTATTTTTAAGTATTCTTTTTATAGAAGTTAGTTATTTATGGATTAATACTAAAATTTTGATGTGCACAAATCATTGCATTCAAATTCATGCATGCAATCTTTATCCGAACAGTTCACCATACTTGTCCACTAACTGCTCTATTTTAAGTAGTGTTTCACTGACATGTGACTATACTTAACTCCCTCTAACCAGAACTCTTGCTATTTAAAAAACATAAGAATGCGGGTGTCTATTACTTAACAGACACCAGAAGCCTCAGCAACTTTTCAAGCAAAGGGGAGAAAAGACCTACGATGTACTAATAGAGTTGGACGCTAAACTGAATTAAGTTGGAAGGTGAATCCAGAGGAATAAATGTAATTTCTTTAAAGATGAATACAAAATTTAGCAATTGGGAAAGTAAATAACGGAATATTTGGAAGCTTACCGGACTTTAAATGCAACTTACTTGTAAAGACGAATCAAAGTTTAGAAATTAAATAAAGGAAAAGCTGGAAACTTATCAGGCTTTAAATGTAATTTCCTTCTAAAAATGAATGTAAATTTTAGCAACCATAGAAATTAAATGGAGGCATGGTTAGAAGCTTACCAGGATTTAAATGTAATTCTTTCTAAAGGTGGGGACAAAGTCTAGCGATCATGAAATTAAATGGAGGAATAGTTGAAAGTTTTCCAGGCTTTAAATGCAATTTCCTTTTAAAGTGGAAGACAGAGTTTGGCAATCATGAAAGTAAATGGAAGAATAGCTAAACTGAACAGGCTTCAAACGTAATTTCCTTTTAAAGACGAATATAAAGTTTAGCAACCGCGAAACTAAATGCAGGAATTGTTTGAAACATACCAGGCTTAAAATGTAATTTTTAAAAGGCGAGTAAATACTTTAGCAATCATCAAACTTAAATGGAGGAATAGTTGCTAGCTTGCCAGGCTTTTAATATAATACGGAAAGTTTAGCAGTCCTGAAATTGAAGACAGAAATAGTCGGAAGCTTAACAGGCTTTAAATGCAATTTCCTTCTAAAAGGCAAATACAAAGTTCAGCAGTAGAAGTAGGAACCTTATCCGGCTTTAAACGTAATTTCTTTTTAAAAGACTTATACAAATTGTAGCCGGAAAATTTGGAAGCTTCGCAGGCTTTAAATGGAATTTCTTTTGAAATTACGAATACAAAGTTTAGCAAACATGAAATTTAATGGAGGAATCGTTAGAAGCTTACCAGGCTTGACGACATGGCGGTTAGTGAGAATGATCCCCCGCTGTTTATCGACGATGAAACCCGTGGCATAGCTGGCACCGGCAGACTCCGTATCGAATGCGCGAGTGGCAGTGGTTCGAAGCACCACCACGGCCGGAACAACCGTCTTTAACGCATTTCTCCAGTCCTCCGGCGTTGCCACGCTCTGCGTGTATGTTCCATCAATTTCCATGCTCAAGGTTTTCTTCAAACTCTGCTCGTCCAGGGGGCTCGCTACTTCAGCCATCTCCTCGGATCAAACCCCTGACCTGCTGAGGAGATCAGAGGGAGCTTTAGATTTCCACGGCCAAAAGAAAGCTCCAGAATAAATACCCGCAGTGAAGCAAACCCTTGGCCGCGAAGAGGTAAAAATGACAGGAAGCTTCACTGTAAAAGGCAATAAGTATGTGTGTGAGAAAACACCGGGATCGTCGTCAATCTGAACGGAAAGACGGACTGTTTTCCCAACAATCGATCTCGCCGGCAGGATAAAGGGGTATTTTTCAGTTGTGACTATCGTTCTGCGGGCTGACGACAACCTCTGATCGCCTTATTGTCATTTAACGTTTTATGCCACCGGCGGATATTCGTGATTCTCGGACTTTCCGGCGAGGAACGTGACCAACAAAAAGTTTCGCCGGTTGTGAAAAAGGTGCCGCGTTTATTTAGATAATGAATATTATTGTTTATAATAAAAGTATAATATCGAAATTTCCCATGTTTTGACAGCAACCACGGAGCTCGATGATTAAGTTAAAAAACTGACCATTTGTGGATTTACACCACGTTTCCATGGTCTTTTATGGCAACAAACGAATTATAAAAATTTACTCCCCTTCACCGTTCTATTTATCTGGCCCGTTTTCACGTGAATCTAATCCCTCTTTTTGTACTCGCAATTCTAGGAAGGACATTTCTACTATTCTTTCCAAGGGAAAGGTCTCAGTGCCACGGGATACCATTGTGAGACATGTGCACATGAGTTTAAGTTTTGTGTTTTTGGGTTACCGTTTAATATTTTTATTATTTATAAAATGTGAAAAAGTATTGGTAAATTTTTCATGTCTATTTAGTTACGAGTTCAAGTCTTGTGTATCTTGTATTACCGTTTAACATCCTTACTTTTTTTTCCAAAAAAAAATTATCTCAAATTTATATAGAGTATAAATTCGTTTACAAAGCCAGCATCAAGTTGTGTTCATAACAGTACTACTCCAAAATCCATGCTCAGAAGCAAAACAAAAACGAAAACACCCCTACACAACACGCACGCTGTATACAAGTGAAACCATACAAGGCAGAAAAAACCCATTCGAGACTAGATAAAGAAGCTAAAACCAATCGCTGCACGCCCACAATAGGACCTCGAAGTGTTTGATCAACACCGCACGCCGCAGCAGGACCTCAAAGTATAGACCAAAACACCGCACGCCCTCAAAAATGGACCTCAACGCATGGTCCAAACCCTCGGGAAAGAAACAGAATGAGGCACAGGAAAATGCAACGGAAAAAGGCACCGAACAGCAATAGTAGAAGAAGAAACGAAAACCGGCCGCAGATAGACCCCTCGCGCCCTCCTGGCGCTCCACGCGGCCGCCCCCACTGCAGTCAATCGATTTTGAACCGCCGCCGATCAACACCCACCGTGCAAAACCCACAGGAGCCGCAACCAGACCGCAAAGATACACCCTGCAGGCCTCGATGCCGACTGAAAAAATCTGTAGCCACCTCCCGCACACCCGCACTGGTCTCGCCCGCCCGCTCTGGAATGGGAAAAGCCCGCATCCGTGTTCACCATGAAGAAATCACAGGGATGCGGCTAGCAAAACCTAGCCGCAGAGCCCCCAAAACTCGAAACCCTAAAACGACTCTCAGCCCGCTCCTCGCTGTGGTCCAATTAACATCCTTACTATTTACACAAAAAGTGGAAAAGTTAAATTTTCATACCTATTTTCTCATAAAAATAAAAAAAGGTCTTAAGTCCAAAAAAATAACCATGTTTTTACATCTCTACATTTTTTTAATTAATTTGTTTTACCAAAGTCCTTATCTCACTTTCGTAATAGTTGACATAAATATGTGTCGGTTTTTTTGTCGTTTTAAAAAAATAATAATTTAAAGTTGCTTTGCAAAGTTCCTCCTTATTCTTTTTTTTAATACGATAAAGTATTTTATCATAGAAAGACGAAACGTCTTCCTTTACAAGTAGAGGTTTTATATTTGTGAAGGTGTACCATTAAATCATATTTACTTTATATTATTATTCTCTTTTTATATGTGTCAAGGTGTATCATTAAATTATATTTATTCTATATTTATGTTGAAAAGCGTATACTTATTGATAATGGGTATATTTAATATGTTTTTAGTATTTAATCAGTTTTGTAAGGACAAGATTAAATATTATTGGAATATTCTTAGTCATCTCAATAAATCAATGGTTGTAATTTCAACCACTAACTTCCTCACTATTATAAAAACATCCGTTTACATGTTTATTTTTTTACTTTTACTTAATCATATTTAAAATTTACTATGATGGCTAGCTGATTGCCACCTTTGAGTGATTAGCGTTTCATTTTCTAAAGAGTCCAAGTTTACCAGCCACGGTTTTTACTCCAACTATTATTTACTGGGCGGGATTTTCCTCCCTAGAGCTCTTACTGCGTCGTCTTACAACGTCGGTTATTTAATGCACAGGGTTCTGTAGTTATTTAATGCCCAGGACTCGGTTATTTCAACGTTCACCAGCCACGAGTGACTTGTGATTGTGCTAGTACTATTCCTCTTTTGAATTGTGTATGTATGAGTATTATTATTGAGTATTCAAGTTATGAATAATCCTCACTAAGTAGTAATTATGACATATGATATATATATAAATTATTACATACAGATGGTTTATAAGATATTATTTGGATTGAAAATTTTATTAGCTTTTGGAGTAGAAGTTTTTGAGTTGATTTGATAACAATATTTTTTATTTAAGCATTTGATATTAGGGATATCAAAAGTTTTACTCCAATCTCCAACTTAATATAATAATCACTTCAATAAAGTCCATGAGTTGATGTGATAACCATTTAAGTATAAACATTCTCAACCATTTTAGTGTAGTAGTTACTTGCACCAAAAGTTTTGTTAACCTAAAAACTAGTTATGGGGTGCAAGTCCTTGGGTTAATGTGATAATGTCCCCCATAATCCAAAATTTGGAGAAGAATGCAGGAAAGAGACCCATAAGGTAAGAAAAGTTGGTTAAGTCCCTAGGCATGGTGTTCGGTTCATGGGATCAAGAAAAAAGTTTGAATAGAATGGTTGACAATATATGGTCGACAAAGGCTTGATCAACAAGCAAAATGTCTCGAGGGTGGCAAGAGTCAGGTGGAGTCTCCATGATCCAAAGGGAACTTCAATAATCCCTTATCCATGGGGCTTGGGTAACCTATCCAATAGCTTTGATTCTGAGATCCTCTCTTGAAAGAGCTAGGTTAAAAACCATCATCTCTAGAATCAAGTAGGATCTCAACTCCTTTGATAGAATCTCCTTTTTCCATATGGAGAGGGACCTAAACAAGGAAGCAGATTTATGGGTAGGGCAAGTGACAAAGCTTTGACTTGGAACTTTGGTTAAAAATGGCGTTCAAAATCATATGGTTATCCCCTAAGTCTCAAAATAAGTGATAATCGAGCTCAACTAATAATGTTGTGATTCAACAGTTAAATGTGAGTTGGCAAGTATTGGGATGGGCGATCCAAGGACACTTAACACACTCTTCTTCATGCGAGATCATCCTTCATTCATGATTGTTGAATGTCACTATGTGCCCGGTACATTAGTGGTGGGATAATGGGTGGTATAAGGAACAAGCGATCGTGTGTTGCAGGCTAGTTTACCCACGCGTCTAATAGTTTGATAAGTACCTTAGTTAGCATTGGAAGTTATTCATGTTCATTTCTTCTCTAGATAAGTCTTTTCATTTGGGTTATTTCCTATGTGAGCAAGGAGACGAGTGGGCTAAGCTTCCCCTATTGATCAAAATCTGGACCAGGGGGCAAAAATTTGCTAAATTTTCAAAGTGCTCGGATCGTGACGAAACCTGTGCCATTGCGTGTGTCTCGTCTTTCCTGATTCTGGCGGTATATTTACTTTCGCAAACGGAGTCTGTATGGAGGAGTTATCGCAATCTGTCCGCCGAGCCAAACAGGGAAAAATTTGATGCTGACTGTACCTGTCAGTACAGTCCGTACAGAACACGTGGCAGGTCGTATAGCATACGTGGCATGTCCATACAGGACACGTGGCGGCTCCAGGTGATGCCACGTGTCATGCGGTTTGGACTTTTTGACACACATTTTGACCAATTCGGAAGTGACACGTGTCACCACTGGATGGGTGACACGTGGCACATGATGACGTCAGCATCCACGTGTCGGATGACGTCAGCAACATGCGTGGAGCTGACATGGCAGAGATGACGTGGCGCATTTTTATTGGTCGATTGTTGGTGAGTGGCGTGTTGACACGTGTCCGTTTATGGGCAAATGATATGAGGACACGTGGCCCAATCGGAGGGCGCCACGTGTCGCTCGGTTATTGGTCGGTTTGTTTGGTTATATAAAATTTGTGGTGGAGTCCGCGGGGTTCGACCCCCGGACCTCCACAACGCCCAACGCCTTCACGAATAACCGCTAGCCAACTTAGCGCCTATTGGTTCTTGTAATTGTTATGGGTTGCATTATATTTAAGTTTGGTTATTGTTTTATGCGGAAAAGGGGGGCGGGCCGGGGCTTAAGCCCCGACCCATGGTTCCATTACGTTTCATATAACCATATGTATTAGCCCGAATATTTCTTGACGCACGCGAGTTGTATTACATTGCATTTGTATTGCAATGTATATATTTACCGTGTATTGTTTTGTGTGCGCAGTTCGGTTTAAACTCACGATTATAACCATATTCCCATATGTATATGCCTGTGGTAAATGGTGCGCGGGGCTTGGTTTGGTTATTAAACCATAGTTCTTTTATCCATATTGCATGTGACCTCGAGTTGGCGCGCGGTTGACACGGTTTTAAACAGTTGGCACGGTTTTTAAAACCGTTAGCCTTTTTGCCAAAAGCCCGAGGTCGTATGAGCCATATGCCCGAGAGCTAGGCGGTTGGGGGCTGGAGGCGCCCTAACCGTCCTACAGTTTGTACGGTTATTCGGAACCGCTCGGTGCTGGGTTTAAACGCGCGTTTTGGAGCGTGTTCCAGGTTCAAGCACACAGAGGTGCATTTTGGCGAACCAATTCCAGCAAAGCTTGAAGGAGGAAAATGGAGGAGGTCTAACTTCTTCATCGTTTGGCCGATTAAGGTGCCGTAAAAGCCCAGCCAGGGGTTTTTGGACGTGTTGGATCCATTGGTGCCGTTTTCACAGCCATTTGAAGACTTCTTCTGCAAGTTTTTCACCATTGAAGTTCCAAGAAGCTCTAGGGAGCTTGAAGCCCTCTTTGATGGAGGACATGGTTTGGTGAGCCTATTCTTGTTTTCTGTGATTTAAATATCATGTTTGGCTAATTGCTATGCTCTGAACACATTGGGACAGGTTTTAGAGGCTTTTGAGGACTTTTACAGGTGTTTTTGCCAAAGAGAAGCTCAAGGAAGCTTATGGCCACATGTAGAAGAGGTTATGCCCGGATGAGCCATGATCCGTTTTCAGAGTGTTATTAGTCATTTTTGGGGTTTTTATGTGTTCTGATCTCAATGGTATAGTTTGTTTTTCCATTGGAGTTGAGCAGCAGCTTGTAAAATAACTTTTGACTAATTAATCCTAGAGAGCCAAGTCCATTATGGAGGCTCAAGGAGATGTAGCCCGTAGGGGGGTGAACTCCTTTATCATGTTGTTCTTGTTGTGCGTTTGATGGTTTATTTGCTGCAAGTTGTGTTGCTGTGTTTTCATTTCAAGCACATATATAACCATTTAAAAGAACATTTGCTCGCACATAAGCATTTACAAGAAGATACATGCACATTTAAAGGAAGAAGCATAAACTTAACACATAAGTTTATTTTGCATATTTATACACATGAAGCAAGGTCCTGTAAAGTTTATTTTAATGAAGTAGGGGTGCTTGCATAGCATAACAAGTCAGCCTTCTATTTTCAGATCACCTATGTAATGTCCCTTTCCAAATGATCTCTTCAGGAGATTGATGTAATATCCTAAATGATTTTCGTAGGCTATAATCAGTGGGACAAGGGGATTAATTAATTATTTCATTTCATCTCAACGGAAAAATAACTTTTTAAGAAGTGACATTGAGTAATTAACTAAAAAGGTGTTTTTAAGCGACTTGAGTTTATAAAGTCATTTTACTTTATTAAAAGGGTCAAAAAAAATGGTGAACGGGGAAATAAAAGAGGAATGAGGGTGCCCTCTCTCATTATGCATTGTTATTTTCTAAAAACGAAATTGAGAGAGCTCTTGTGGCTTTGGCTCTTGGTATGAAAAACACTAGAGAGAAAGATTGGTTTCGATGGTGAGACAATCCACCCTAGTTGGTCATAGCGGGAAGATCATTCAAATGTTTCATTGTGGTTGAGTTTTATCATTCGATGGCTAAGTTCTTCATTTGCAAAGGTCAACTTCGCTTGTGGAGGGTGAGCTAAGCTTTGTGGATTTTTTTTGTTGTGGGATCCGTTCTCTTATCTTGGGGGCTGAGTTACTCCTTGTTGGGATGACTTTTCCTCACCCTGGGCATATTTACTTATAGTTGGGCGTATTTACTTGCAATTGGGCGAGTATCCTTGTTGAGGCAGTGTTATTGCTCTGTGGGCCAAGTATTTTGGCTAAAAGAGGGTCGAGTTCACTTGTTGGGTTGGATTTGGAGATGTTGGGATCGATTTCCCTCATTAGGGGCTGAGTTCCTTGGTTGTAGGGGTCGATTTATTCACTTGGGGCTGAGTACATTGTGTTGGGATCGATTTATGTGGAGGAGGGTCGATTTGGGGTTGTTTAAATTGCATATTCCAAGATTGTTGTCACCTATAGGACTATTCATTATTTTTGAGCTATTATATGTACTATGTTGGGTCGATTTCTTAACCTATAGGCCTACAATCTTCAATATAGACATTTATATCAAGTTCCTTATTTATGTTGTTGCATTATTTGTTGGGTTTTCCAATGTACTTCAGTTGTTTGAATGTTGAATGCAATAAATGTCTTTAAGTTTCTATATTGGCATTTCCTTGTAAATTACAGTAGAGTTTAGAATCACAAATGAATTGTTGATTAGACGTTTGTATGCAAATTGTTTGACCAAATACTTATGTTGTTAAACTAAGCAAAAACCCCAAAATATTTAGCGAGGATATTATAGTTGATCCAAAAAGGGATCCATAGAAGACTAAGGACAGCTCAGAATTTGTAGAAGCAACTTGGGAAGCTTAGAATGGCTTCAGCAGATAGAGAAAAAGAAAAAAATTCAAGTCCTCAAAACTCAATGAAATTAGCATCATCACAAAGAGCATGTCGCAAGCTTTCCAACGGTGTAAATGACTCGTCAAACAGAGTTACGAATTGAAATATATTTGCAATCAAAGTTTTGTTCAACCTAGCCCAGTCAGTAGGGATGAGTCTGCATCTGTACTGCTGACATCAACATCAGTATGGATGACGTCAGCATCCGTACAGTGTACGTGGCACACTCAGAAGGTGACACGTCTCATGTTGACGTCAGCATGGTGACTTGGCAGTATCATAGGTTTCCACATGTCACTCGTTTTTGGCATTTTTGGGTCAATCCCTGGACTAATGAAAAAGCGCCATGTGGCAATCCATACAGCCAAGTGGCAGACCATACGGTGATGTCGCAGGTGACTTTTTAGGTGGTTGGCTGCCACGTGGCAATGGGAAAATGCCCAATGAGCACTTGAAAACAAAATTTCAAAAATAAAAAAGGCAGGCCCACCAAATTGGCAGTCAAACGGTAAGTTCTAACAAATCTAAACAAGCGCTCCAAATTGGCGGAGGTTCCATTCCACATATTGTATATTTTTATAACCATAAACCAAAATGGGAGGCCCGCGGACTCGACCCAGGGACCTCCCCCTTTACAAATGCCTTAACAATAGCATCCGCCATTGTTGGGCCAATGGACTACAGTGTGCAGTCTGCCCCACTTTTTACTTGTAAGTTGAGTCTGCCCATGGATCGGGGAGGAGGGCGCGACGGTACAGTCGGGCACAGAAACCAAGACACAGTACAAAGAATTAAATGTAGGAAGCAGGCATGAAAACCAAGACGAGATTTCTCAAGGGCCTAGGAGTGCCAAAGTCGAATTGAGGCATGGAGACAGTCATTTTTGAGTAATTCAACACCACGAATTCAATGGTGTTGTTTGATTTCTTATTTGAGCAAAGCTTCTACAGCTTAATTCCATAATGAGGTATACTTATGCATTTTTCCAAATTCTTATGCTGAGTTAATAAAAAGGCCTACCCATTTGAGAGCAAGACTCGGAGACGTAGTCCATGAGGGACGAACTTTGTTATTAAGTTTTGTGTTTATATTTGATGCTTATGTCTCTTCATTATTAAGTTTTTCCTTCTTTAATGGTGCACTTTAATTTATGCTCATTTAATACAATTCTTTATAAGTCACTTCAATGAAAAGATCCTGAATCATGTTGGTATCAGAGCAGTCATCTTTGACTTGAATTGTTGAGTATGAATTCTTACTAGGGCCAAGCATAAACAGGGTGAAGGAAATCTTAATACTTTCAATCATGAAGTTGGTCATGCATCCCAAAGGAAGCAAATGGCAGAAGAGGACAAGCGTGATGAACATGAGAAAAAATTCCATATGGTCTTTTATCGCATGTCATAAATGGTTAAGAGAATGTATGGAGACTACAAGAAGAGGATGAAGAAGAAAGGGACGAAAAAAGAAGCACAAGTTGATGATAATGCTTTGGTAAATCAAGGGGCTAGAGGAGACTCTCCTAAGCCTCCATCTTCACCTTCAAGTTCTAGCTCTTCTTCTTCTGAGCATTCTCATCATTCTCATCATTCTAGCCATAAAGCTTCTTTTAAGAAACCATTATTAAAGCTTGATGTAAAATTTGTGTTACCTATGTTTAATGGAGATGCTAATCCTGAAAAGCTAGATAATTGGATCAGATAGGTTGAAGTATATTGTCATGTTCAACAAATTGATGAAGAGGAAGTTAAAGTGCAACTAGATTCTCTTCAGTTGGAAGGCAACTCTCTCGTATGGTGGGAGAGAAAACTTCAAGACAAAAGTAAGTGTGGTAATCTTATTTCCTCATGGTTGGAATTTAAATCAGCGATAAGGAAGCAATTTTATCCATTGGGTTATTTACATAAAGCAATGATGGAATGGCAAACTTTAAGACAAAGTAAAGGTCAAACTGTACAAAGTTTCACAGAAGAATTTAGGAAGAAAGCTCTTGCATTAAACATTCCTTTGGATTCTTATGAAACTTTAATGAACTATATTGCCGCACTTCACAGTTATATTCGTCATACTTTGCTATTGTTTAACCCCACCAGTCTTGATGAAGTTTGTGTGCAAGCCACTCACCTTGAGAACAGGTGAAAGCATGTTCAAGAAGATCCCACAAAGAAACCTTCCAATTTCCCACATAAGTCGTTCAAGAAGTTTAAAAGGAAGGCCAAGAAGACCGCTAGTGTAAAGAGAGAAGAAGGAAATTCATCTTACACTCATTGCAAGAAAAGTGGTCACGATGATGAACATTGTTGGAAACTATGCCCAGAGAAGAGACCGAAGCAGTTCGGTGGAAAGGGGAAGACAAAGACTGTTGCTACGGTGCAACAAGATCTTGGTTCTGATTCAGGAGACAAAGGAAAGATCACAACGGTTGAAGTACAAGGTAAAGATTCCCTTCATGCTAGTTCAAATTCCAATAATGAATCTCATGATGATGAACAAAAGAGGAATGAATTATTTCATATAAGAGTTGTATCTGAACACACTAAGATATATACATTATTTGATCTGGGTTCCCAAGTAAACTTGATATCTGAAGCACTTGTCAAAAAGATGGGTCTTGAAGCGAAACCACATCCAAAGCCTTATCCTCTTGGTTGGGTATGTGATAAAGCAAAACTTAATGTCGCCAAGCAATGTAGGGTTAGATTTGCTATTGCTTCAAAGTTGATTGATGAAGTGGATTTGGATGTTGTATCACTTGATATATGTGGCATACTGTTGGGGAGTCCTTATTTTTATGATAGAAAAACAGTATTCTTTCATCATGAGAACAAATAACACCTTACTAATGGGGGAGTGGAATAGATTTTTAGAGCTCACACCATGACGGTAAACACAACACTTGTTAGTGGAGGACAAATGAAGAGACTCATAAACACTAATAAGAGATATGTACTCATGGTTGTAAGGGAGAAAGATGTCGGAACATCCGATGCTTTCCAAGGATGTGATCCTTCTCATAAGAAAGAACTAATTGATATTGTTTCTAAGTATGATGAGATTTTCCAGGAACCAGATGGATTACCTCCTAAGAGGGAAATCCAACATGAAATACATCTTCAGCAGGATTCTCCTCTTCTTGATATGGGCATGTACAGGATGTCAGTTGTAGAGATGACAGAGATCAAGAAGCAGGTACAAGGCTTATTGGATCAAGGGATCATTGGGCCCATCTCATCTCCTTTTGGTTCTCCTATCGTGATGGTGCCAAAGAAAGATGGCACATGGAGAATGTGTGTCGATTACCGTGCCTTAAATAAAATCACGGTGAAAAATCGATACCCTCTTCCTCGTATAGATGATTTACTTGATCAATTAAAGAATGTTGTGTATTTAACTAAGTTGGATTTGCGCAGTGGATACCATCAGATCAGGGTTGCAGAACATCATGCATGGAAGACTGCCTTTAAAACCAAACAAGGATTGTTTGAGTGGTTAGTTATGTTGTTTGGGCTTTGTAATCCTCTGGCAACCTTCATGCATGTGATGAATGATGTATTCAGGCTTTTTCTAAATGATTTTGTGATTGTATATTTAGACAACATTCTCATATTTAGCAGGACTTGGGATGAACATGTAAGGCATGTAAAGCAAGTATTGGATACTTTGCAAAGGGAAAAGTTGTATGTAAAATTGTCCAAATGTGAATTTGGTAAGACTGCACTTATGTACTTAGGTCATATTGTAGGAGGAGGACAATTAAAAATTGATCCTTCCAAGATTGATGTAATTGTAAATTGGCATGAGCCCAAAAGTGTAACCGAGATACAGAGCTTCTTAGGTGCAGTCCAGTATTGGAGGAGATTCATTTCAAACTTCTCCTTTATAGTAGCTCCTTTGCATTCCTTAACCAGTGTGAAGAACACTTTTCAGTGGGGAGGAAAGCAACAAAAAGCTTTCGACACTTTGAAGGAAAAGATCAGTACAACGCTAGTATTAGCATTATCGAATCTTCAACAACCCTTCAAGATCGAGACAGATGCCAACGGATACACCATGCGTGCAATATTGATGCAATATCGTAATCCTGTCTGCTACCACTTTGAAACTTTTAACGAAGCTATTGTTAACTATCCTACATATGATAAAGAGTTGTATGTGTTAGTTAAAAGCGTAAAGAAATGGAAGCACTACTTGTTAGGGAAGGAAATAATCATACATACATATCATCAACCCTTATAGTATCTCAAAGCACAAACCAAACTGCAACAATCTCGACATTACAAATTGTTATAACCCTAAATTGCACCATACATGCATACCTGGCATCAGGCCATCTTACTTACTATTTTTGCCAAGCCAACACTGAACAACTCTTCTTAAGCCACCACTAATGCCCACGTATGCACGCCAGTTGCGCCATTACAACCCGCATATACCCAAAAAATTGCAAAAAATAAAAAGTTGCAAGGGATTCGTTGAGATTACAGGCTATTGGGTAGTTTCCCAACTAATCCACCGCCTATAGTCCGTCACCCAACCGAATAACCATCCTTTTGTCATATAAAAGGAGGTGTTGGGGTATCATTCCAAGGAGAAACATAGCTACAGTGAAACTCTTCCCATTTCACTTTCCCCGCTTGCCCCAAGAATTTGCAGCCACATTGTGAGTTTTGAGCAAGAATTCCTTATTCTTGCATTTTTCCTTATTCATAAGCCTATGCCCATTCTCTAGAGAGAAGTGTGAGAGAAGAAGAATACGTGGAAGCAGTTGGAGCGTGGTGAAGAGGAGCCTAGGACCGGGTTCAAGGAGCAGTCGCCGATCTCATTTTGTAAGTGACTTTCTGAGATCAATATAAAGAAGTACTTTTTCCGTCCCGCCATATGATGTGTTCTATATTTATGTTTAATTTACATTTTGTTATGACATCCAACCCACTAATTCATATATAAGATGCATGTTCGTAGTTTCTTGTTTGTCTTTTGGTGAATGTAGGTCAGCCTTGGGAAGATACTTGCAGTTGAGAAGCGACCGAACGCAAAAGGATCGACACCGGACGCGGAGTTTAAGGTAAGACTACCGGATCCTTATACTTTGTATTTTATGCATGAATGTGGGGTATTGTCGGGATAGTTGTTAAAAGTAGGAGACTTTAGACGGTTAGTTCTGCCTGTACGATTGAACCCTAGTGTAGTCCATAGGGGGGTTTTCCCTCTATAGCAGAATTGGAGACCATACTAGGGAGCCTCTAGGGTTTTTAGGGGATGTTTTTGGATGTTTTAATTGGTTTAATCACCTCTTTGAGTTCTCTATAAGTTGTTGAGTCTTCAAGGGATTTTGGTCTGCCATACCAGTACTCCCTGCCTGGTCAGCTTGACTGTTAGTTTTCTTTTTTGAGAAGTTACAGAGGTGTACATGGCCTGCAGTGGGTCTGCACGCGTACATACATGCCCTACCTTTGGACAACCCACGTACATACGCATGCTGCTTGAGTGTCAGAAGCGTGCATGTGTCAGGAAACCTTTTTATTAAGAAGAGGCAGACATCCTCTTCCTTGATTGAAGTCTGACTTCTCAGGGGTTTCTTGATTTAGTTTTGGTCTCTGTAGTTACAGTCTTTAAGTCTAGGTTTGACGTCAGTTTCTTTATCTTTCAAGATTGCTTGTGTTTCCATTGAAAGGGTTTTGGATGAGTCTGTGAGTCTTTGTTGTTTTAGCCTTCATGGTTCCTTTAGTGACTCCCTGTGATCCGCAGTAGACCAGAAGTTGGTTTCTTTGGTCTTGCCTTGTTTGCACTTTTCCCTTTTATTTGCTTTAGAAGAAAAGAAAATAATTCATTTTCAAGTTTCTTATTTTGAAGCATAAAAAACAAAAAAAAAGATTTTATTTTCTTGTTTGGTTAAGTAGTTAGGTTAGTTGTCTTTATTTATCAGGAAGAAGAGTGTTTTCTTAAGTTCTTTACTAAATACTTAAGACTTTAAGTAGCTCGTAGTTGAGCGAAATTCAATTTTAGGTTTTTTCTTTTAAAAGATCTTGGAAAGGAAGTTAGTTAGAAAAGTTGGTTAAAGAGTTTTCAATTTGCAAATCTTTTGAAAAAGAAGTAATTTTGTTTCCAACATTTGTTCTTCTCTTTTGTCTCTTTACAAATAGCACCAGTTTCATTTATGTTCTTTTGACTTAAGATAAACCACTTAAAATTAACGATTAATTAAAATTAATCAAACTTTATGTTTGTAGGGTCCATTAATTAGATTAGGCTAGAGCCTTAATTTAGGTTGGAGAGGAAACTCTTCAAGGCTACAAAACAAACATATGAGTCTGTGCTGGGGAGTGTAGAAGTCGAGTAGCGTGGAAATTATTCGGGACCCCCCTCTAACACAGGGGTTAAACATGAGGTCACGTGCGGAAAGGTAGAAGAGATAACCCCTCCAAAGCCAGACCAAGCGTAGTGGGGAATGCATATAGAGGACTTATCTTGGGATTTCGTTGATTGCATTTTCTATGGAGCTTCGTGGGTCTCGAATCCGTTCGAGGTCCTCAGTGTTCTTCCGAAACACTTGCTTGTGATACCCTCGATAGGTTTCAAGCTTGATACCCTGCTCATTGCGGTCCACCTGATTGTCGATTGTACCCGCCTGGTAATTGTTCACAAGCTGGCAATCTAGTTGCCTTTTTTTTAGGGACTTACACAAGTGACTTCAAGGGTATACCGCGGTACTTAGGACAGACATCGGGCCACACTTTGCAGAGTATACCCAGTGGGTGCTTCCGTGTTTGAGTTGCACTTGCATCAGTAAGTTGCTCTAGTGTTGGCTGGTGTAATTGTTCTTCCAAATAGTTATAGTGGTTTGCTTACTATATCTCATAGGAACTTTTCTAGTGTGTGTTTTGGTGTTTAGCATTAGAAAAGCCTTAGTGTGTCGTTGATTTTATCACAGTGGAAGATCAAGAGCTTCGTCGGTCACGAAGGATTTTGGGCCTATCGACGGTTAACTTGGAGCCACCACCGCCATCGCGAAGGTGAAGACTTGACCAGGAAGGGTCATTTGAGGCAACCAGGCCATAGGAAACTATACCCGAGCCAACTCCAAGAGGAGAACAGTTGTATCCGGAGGAACCGACTATTTCTGACCTTGGAGTGGAAGCTCTCGGTTCGTGCAACCCTCTGATCACTGACTTGTCGGTGCCACTTTTGATACAACTTGCCCCTCCAAGGGTAATGCATCACGAGCATCATATAGTCCTACAAGCAACAATGGAAGCAAATGTTGCTACTTTGTTAGTGAGTCCTCATACTCCCTCTACGACTACCACTGCTGGGGGTGTTCCGCCTCCTAAATCACCTTCGCAGGTTTGGGCCACTATGGTCTCTACTGCCTCTACCTCGGGCAGTGGTCCGATTCTGTCTATGGCAGCGATCACTGCACCTTTCATGTAGAGTGCGACAGGCCCTCCATTTTCATACGGGATGCTTGGTTTTGATACGAACTCGATCCTCACCTACTCCACCCTACAGACCATGGGTATGGGGGCAGGGAGCTCAAACACTCCTCTGCAAGGGTCCATGGGCGGCACCTCATCCCCCTATAATGCTTTCCCTTACGACAGGGATCATATACCTCCACCGTCCCCCTCGCTCCGTGGTGCTTCTCAGCAACCCGCCTGGCCGAACATGAACTAAAACTCATGCAGAGCAGGTAGTCAAGGACCTTCTTCCAGTACCACACCGATGGATTCTTTGTTGTTCTCTTTGTTCGACACATTTGGTAACAACACATTCTCGTCAGCTGTCATCTCGACCGGGGGAAACCCTGGTTTTGGATCACAAAATCCTGTGCAGGGTATTATTCCTACACATGGGGTACACACTTCTCAAGGACCTTGGGATCCGTGGCAGGGATCAGTTCCCTCATCAGGGATGCCGACTGGGGGCAACCCCTTCCTTGGTCAATGGAACCCCGGGCAAGGCTCAGTACCTATTCCCGTCAGATCGACAGGGGGCAACCCTTTCCAGAACCTTTGGAACACAACTTCGGGAGCAATCCCTTCACAGCCCTCAACATCCTATTACAACAGTCAACCGATGATGTCTCAACAAGCGCAGTATCTGAATGCTAGCCTAGGGCATGGTTTTTACCAGAACCCAGGCCAGCAGCCTAACTTTTCCTGGCAACCTGGTGCCAGCCAAAACCCATGCCTCTATCCTCCTGTACATATTCAACAACCTAAGCTACAGTTTCTGGCAACTTTGCATTTGCCAAACTTGTCAAGATTATTAAATGACCCAATCTATCACGACCCACGTTGGCCTCCTATGCTGACCAAGTTACCCTTGGACATTCCAAAGTTCGAAGGAAAACCTAATAAAGATCCAGGTGATCATGTGACTACCTTTCACCTATGGTGCTTTTCCAACTCATTGAAGGACGACTTCGTACAGTTGCGTCTATTTCAACGCACTCTCATCAGGAGTGTCGCAAAATGGTACATCGAGCTCGATCATTCAAGATACTCTACTCTTGACGAATTGGAAATGGTTTTCTTAAATCATTTTCAATTACCTGTGAGATACGATGTCAACACTGAGTTGTTGGCCAACTTTGAGTAGACAAAGGCGGACCATATCTCTGATCACATCCGAGAATGGAGATGCCAAAAGAGTTTGATAAAGGTACCAATCCCACCGACTTTCCTGCTGGAGTGGTTCATCAAGTCTTTGGTCCCTCAGTTATCTAAAGACGTAGAAACGTTGGGGCTCTTTTAAGAAGAAGAAGCGATAATGAGAGCTCAACAACTAGAGATGATTTACTCTCAGTTTGGTTTACTTTACGAAATTTTTCCAGATGCCTGAGGTCTATACTTGACAAGACAAGACATAAGTCTGGACCACATGCCGATGGCATTGTCAGTTAAGCACAAGCGAAGCCCGTTGATCAGCTGTCAAACCAATTGCAACAATTGTCAATACAACAAATAACAGCCAACCAAACCTCTAGTTCGGTTGTTCCCCCTACTCAGACATCGGATGTACACAGTGTGCAGTCGATGAACCCAAAGGCCAACTAGTAGGCTGACAGGAAGAAGAAACAACAAAAGAAGGGTAAGGGGGATAAGAAACCCACCAATAACGCTGGCGGGGGCAACTTAGAGAGAAAGAATTCGAAGTATCTGTGTAACCTTTGCATGGAAGACCACCCGACTCACCTGTTCCTTCGGCTCACGGAGGCCCAAAAGTTACTGGCACAGCAACAACTTGTTGTGTTAATGAACCCATTTCCACATGGGAAAAATTTAACTTAAGCCTCTATGAACACAGATGGGGGCAGTTAGGGACCCCCTTCGTCGTCTAGTAATCCCTCGAGCTCTAATGTCTATATGTCGAAAGGTGAAGCTCACATAGCTACTAGGGCACATGATTACGAAATTCCAAGTACTGCTGAAAAGGGTAAAGAAGTCGAAAACTCGTCTGTTCCTCTCCGGATCGAGAGAATGATGGGTGAAACAATGACACGCATCTCGAAAGGGGCGTTCAATAAGGCTTCGCACAATCCAATCGTGAGGGCTTCCCATAACTACTCTGTGGTGGAGGATTTGTCACAAACCCCTTGCGCGATGTCTGCTTTGGAGGTCCTCCAGAGCTGCCCTTCGCAGAGAAAGACTCTGCTAGCTGCCTTAGGATCCACTGAGACATGTAATCCGGGAACTATCACGCTTGATACAACCGACTTGAAGCCTCATCTCCCATATCATGTCGTGTTTCAGATAGTTGTGGCTTATAGCACGAAAACTTTTACCTGTAATATTTTATGTACGGTGGTTGATGAGGGTGCCTCAAAATGCATGATGTTGTTGGCGTGTTGGAAGGCAATTGGCCAACCCGTTTTGTCTGCTTCACCTACTCTTCTTATAGCTTTCGACGGTCATTCTTTCAGACCACATGGAATCATCCCTTCTTTCCCCATGAAGTTAGGAGGGAAGATCATGTGCATCGAAGTTGAACTGGTCGATGTGCCTCTCGACTAAAACCTCCTGTTAGGAAGGATTTGGACATATGCCATGCATGCAGTGGTTGTTACAGTTTTTCGGGTCTTGTTGTTTCCACATAAGGGTCGAATCGTGACCATTGATCAATTGTCCTTCTCCAGGCCTGACTCTTCATCAGGGGCATCCACGGTCTCGGTGATTGATAACCCACAGCCCAACGTCATCAATGTGGGGGTTGGTTTGTGCCCACCTCTCATGGGTACTTTCGATTAACCGCCTCCCTCCGTCGATGTCAAGATGATATCAGTTCTCCTCGACCAACCTAAGGCTGAAATATTTCAAGTGTCGTCCTTCCGCATGGCTTACTTTAATGATCTGTGGACTCTTCCTTCCCCATCAGCCATGATGGAAGGGATAGCGCATCATGACATGGCCATGCCTTTGTCCGTAGAAGAGGTTGTGTACTCTATAGTCCAGCAAGCTTCCGTCGACCCCAATTTGACTCTTGCACAGGAGTTAGATCCAATTTTCGAGCCTACTTGGGCTCAAGGTTCACTCGCCACTACCGATTCCTTAGACTTGGTCTTGCCCTCTGAGGAGGCGATTATAGAGGCATTGACTAGTCCAAACAAACCCTGGGATGATCTCCATCATAGATCTTATTTTCTCCCGGAGTTAGGAAGAATTGAGGCAGGTGAATTCGTGTTGACTATGATTGGAGATAGGTCTTGTCCTATTAATCCTCTGGCTACACACGCAGTTTATGTCGAGGGTAATATGGCAACCATCGCTAAAACAATACCTATCAACATCTCTAGAACCCCTGGCATCGTGGAGAATGTCTTTGTCGGAGCAGACTCCTCCCCTGAGGAGATTCAAGTCTATACAGATTTATTTAAAGAATTGTGCGACGTTTTTGCCTCGTCTTACAAAGAAATGTCAGGCATTGATCCAAGAATTGTCGAACATGAAATAACGACTTACCCTGACGCCAAGCCGGTCCGGCAGAAGCTTCGTCTGGTTAATCCTCGGAAAGCAGCAACTATGAAGGCTGAAGTAGAGAAACTACTCAAAGCTGGTTTCATCTACCTCATTCAGTTGACTCAGTGGGTGTCAAATCCTATTATGGTCAATAAAAAGCAGGGAACGATACACGTATGTATGAACTTCCATGATTTGAACAAGGCCTGTCCAAAGGATAATTTCCCCACCCCATTCATTGACCATATTATCAATGAATGCACATGTTGCGAGGTCTTCTCTTTCATGGATGGTTTTTCAGGATACAATCAGATACAAATTAAGGCTGAGGACCAACATAAAATAACTTTTATCTGTCCATGGGGTACATTTGCTTATCGGAAGATGCCTTTTGGCCTCAAAAATGTTGGAGCCACCTTTCAGTGAGCCATGTCTTTTGTTTTCCATGATCTCAAACACATAGTCGAGGCTTATCTCGATGATTTAGCATCACGATCTCAGAAGAGCGTTGATCATCCCACGCACCTCCAACTTATCTTTGAGCAATGTCACTACTATCGGATTCGCTTGAATCTAAACAAATGCAGTTTTTGCGTGACGTCGGGTCGTCTTTTAGGTTTTATAGTTTCGAAAACAGGGATCATGGTTGATCCTCTAAAGGTTGAGGTGATAGTTCAATTGCCTTCCCCGTGCACAGTCCCTTAGCTTTAGATTTTACAGGGAAAAGCAAATTTTCTTCGGTGTTTTATCGCAAACTATGCCGAGATCACTAAAGGGTTTATGTGTTTACTGAAGAAGGGTGTCCCTTTCCTTTGGGATGAAGCCACTCAGCGCTCATTCAAAGCGTTGAAACGTGCCCTCACGTCTACCCCTCTACTTTGGCCACCCAATTATAATAAAGATTTATTATTGTATTTGGCCTCAGCAGAGTCGACCATCAATATGGTCTTGGTTCATGAGGACGATCTACTTGAAGAACATGTGATTTATTACCTGAGCCGAGGCCTGGTTGGTCCATAACTCAACTACTCCCATGTTGAGAAACTTGCGTTGGCAGTAGTACATGCTGTCCAGCGGTTCCGTCACTATATCCTGTTTCGCAAGACCACCGTCATTGTCATTGTGAATCCATTCCAATGTGTTGAAACGACGTGTAATCGGCGGAAAGATGAATAGATGGATTTTTATCCTCTAGGAATTTGACTTAGATTTTGTTTCTGTGAAATCTAAAAAGTCGATGGTCTTTGCTGAACTTATCTCAGAACTTCCGGTCGAGTCAGGTGATGTTACGCTCGAAGAATCACCGATTAAGGGAGATCTTTTTCTGATTTCATCTTCAGACCCCTGGTATAGAGATATACTAGTCTATCTCCAGACTTTGAAGTGCCCTGCCTCTACTTCTCGCGATGAGTGTCGACGTATACGCCATCAGGAAAAAAATTATCTCATACATGAGGACACTTTGTATCGTTGAGATGTAGATTGCATCCTTCATCGGTGCCTCACTCATGAAGAAGCGGAACTCGCGGAACTCGTGCTCAATGACTGCCACACTGGAGCATGTGGTGATCATTTGTCTGGGTTGGAAACAACCCAAAAGATTCTACGAGCTGGTTACTATTGGCCGATGTTAATCAAAGATTGTGTTGAATTGGTCAAGAAGTGCCACCCGTGTCAAATATTCTCTCGGAAGATGAGGGCACACCCCGCTCCTATGTTTCTTGTCATTACAGCTGGCCCCTTCACTAAGTGGGGGATTGATTATACCACATGCCAACCCCCTTCAGCCAGGGGACACCATTATATCATTGTAGCAGTAGACTACTTTACAAAGTGGGTCAAAGCTAAGCCAACGTTCAAAGATGATGGTGAGAAAGCAACTCTCTTCTTGTTTAAACAGATAATAGCAAGGTTCAGCATCCCGAAGGAGATTGTCACTAACCATGGCAGTCACTCTCAGAACAAAATGATGTCCAAGTTAACGTCAAATCTAGGGTTGAGGAAAGAACACTCATCACCTTATTACCCATAAGTGAATGGTCAGGCAGAAGCTGTGAATAAGTTTCTCAAGACCATTGTACAACGAACGATCAGTTCGGCCAAGTCAAATTGGCATTTGATGTTGTACTCAACGTTGTGGGCCTACCGAACGTTTGTAAAGACTGCCACCAGTTTCTCACCTTTTCAACTCGTTTACGGGTTGGAAGCAGTCTTGTCTATAGAATGCCAGATCCTATCTCTTAAGTTGGCAATACAGTTATTTCCAAACACTTCACCGCTTGAGGAACGCTTATTATATCTTGAGCAACTCGATGAGAAACGACGCAATGCAGCCTTGCCTAATGAGGCTCACAAGCAAAGAGTCAAGTGTCAGTATGATCATTCCATTCGTCCTTGGATTTTCTCTGAAGGCGACCTTGCCCTGGTTTATGACCAAGATAAGGATCCCCTGGGGGCAGGTAAGTTCAAACCCATGTGGTTCGAACCTTTCATCGTGAAGGAGGTAATAAAGAAGGGCGCTTATCGTCTGGTTGATTTTGAAGGGAATGCTTTAGCGGAGCCTAGAAATGGGCTCTATCTCAAGAAGTATTACTCGTAGGTGGGTCGCCTTGGTGACTTCTTGCATATATGTATAATTCTTATACAATTTTGTTTTGTCCTTTTTGTTTTATGGACGTGTCGTTTTGATGTCATTTTTTTTCACCGTGGTAGATGTCAAGTGAATCAGAGGTGTTTGTTGGGTTCGCAGACGGCGCTAGCCGACACACTCGGAGGCTTGCTTCCACAACTTGGGTGATCTTCACACCTAAAGGCCAATTGCTATCTTCTGGAGGTATCTGTTTAGGTGACGCCACAAAAAATGTCGTCGAATACAGTGCAATAAGAGAGTTACTTCGTGACACCTTGTCGCATGGTATCCTTACCTTCGGGTCTACTTAGATGCACAATTGGTTGTGTCCCAGTTAAACAGGGTTTACCGCATTTAAGATCCTACTCTACATCGACGATTCCTTAGGGTACGTCTCTTAGAAAGTTGTTTTGATTATATTACGTATATCCATGTTCCTAGGAGATTGAATCAAATGACAGATACTCTAGCTAATCAAGTATTAGATTGGCATATTGCACACACATAAGAAAAAGCACACACATACACATGTAAATACATTTGTAAATAAATGTAATCCATAAGACAGAAAAGATGTAAATACGCATATCTATCTATCTATCTATCTATCTATCTATCTATCTATCTATCTATATATATATATATATATATAGATAGATAGATAGATAGATATATGCGTATTTACATCTTTTCTGTCTTATGGATTACATTTATTTACAAATGTATTTACATGTACATAAGTCTCAGAGTACATAAGTGGGCACAAGTGCCTCAAAAATACATATCCAGTACACATCACGGGGCTTATGCCCTAAAAAATATACAAAAAGTGCCCTTGACACGTAAGTGGTCCATCCTAAGCTAAGGGAAGGGGCCTGTGGGCCTTTCCATAGTGAACCACAGGGTTTTCCAAACGTCGGAAGAGTTGGACCCGAGTCCATGGCACCCCAACTACGTGAGGTTGCATCGATGGTGGAAGATCCTCGATCTCTGCCATAGGGACTGCACGAGTGAGCGTGGTGAGGTTCCGCTCTACCCGTCTCAAAACTCTCTCAGCCTCTCCGGCTGGAGGCCCCCCTGCTATTGCAGCTGGTCCGAAGGCTACGGCTGGTACTGCCTCTAGTCGAGGACGTTGCCTGCTCCTCGAGAATTATGTTGGACGCACTGACCCCACATCTGTACATAAACAGATACATAGTTTTTAGATACTCTGATTCCCATAAAAAATGATATATATAAAAAGAAATAAAAAATTAAATAAACATTTACAAACGAACGTACTTATCTCTCCTCGCTTTGCTCCGGGAGGTATGCGCATGTCTGGGTCCCTGGAAAAGTTGATCCCGGCGTAGGGGTAGTCCTCTATCGCCTGAATCTCTCATACCCACTAGTCAAAAAATGCATTGTCTAAGGCATCTATGGTCCTTCCTCCCACATGTCGCGACAACAACGCTGCCCATCTACACACTACTAGGAGGGAGACCATATGCCCTCGCACTGTCTCTCGTGGATTGAGACCGGGGACTCTCGAAGAAGAAGAATGAGCACAAAATGGTCCCAAATCCAAAGTTTTTGTTGTCCCGCCCACGACACTCGGTGAGTTGTCTCTTCATGCAGTATAGCATGGTCGTGCTCCAATCAAATATTCGTGCATTCAAGCACTGCACTGCACAATGCATGTGTGCCCAGGAGGCATGATGTAAAGCTGCAGATCCAGTGATTCGCCCAATGAGTAAAACCATCACTTTGAGTGATAGGTTGGTAATCCTGTTAATTGGCACATGAGAACCTACTTTCTTAGTGTTGGCCTTGCAATGGAGTCCAATAAGCTCTGCAATGTTGTGAGGCTCAGGGGAAATTCCCATAAGTTGACTGGTTCACCCCTCCTCAAGAGGCCAGTCAGAAAGTAAATGTCTTCAGTCATTGGAGTCAACGACTGCCCCTCGAGCATAAACGCCTTAGCACCAGGATGCCAATAGTCTACCAAGGCATTCGGCAGCCTGGGTTGTGCCATCATGAATGGACACCGGAAAAACTTGCAAAAACCACATTGTCTCAATGCGGCCATAGTTGCAAGGTCCTCATCGACCAGTAGATCAATGTCCTCATGCTCCCTCTCTCTCAAATGGACGTACATTCTGCAAAATGACAAGTTCAAAGGAGAGTTAATGATTTCATTTTTATTTTTTCCATATTTTTACGGTGTA
>JASDQU010100071.1:276796-287796 GCA_032191745.1 Picea mariana | reverse complement strand
CTAGCAATAAAATCATATATGTAATGGTGTGCTTGGAATTACTTATAATACCACACAATACATTGAGAATAGGAAATGGACATTCTCACCCTAATTCTAGATGTGCTTAAAAGGGTGTCATACTTTTTGGTGATCCTAAAGTATATCTGAGTAGTTAAGTCTCTATCAAATGGGGTTGTAGTTGTTGCAGAAATTTTGTAGTGCATTAATTTAGAGAATTAATGATCTAAGTGAGGACTTTTTTTATTATGTAATTATGCATTAATTAAGGGAATTGGTGGATTTCTTATGCAAATTGTTTGAAAGAAGTGTACTACTCAAGACTTATATAATGCTATAATAGTGCATGCCACACTATTTGATGAGAAAAATATTTAAATTAAGGATAAACCATAATAAATTGAGATACTTGTTATCAAAACAATAATATTGTTGGAGTTCCCAACATAATTTATTTTTTATACTAAACAAACCAAAAGTAAAGAAACCAAGGTTGTTGTTGCACTCTTAGAGGAGATACATGTGAAAACAATTATCATATGAGAATCTAACTTGAAAAAAAAGAGTTGTTGTGACTCTTGTGTCAAATGAGCACTATCTTTAAGTGATAGTGAAAGAGAGATTGAAATGAGAAAATTACATCATATGGATAAAATACCCAAGTGGGTAAAGTCTCTGCAAGTGGAATTTTTGTAGATGACAATGGATAGCATGCTCATAGGAATGATTTCATTTCCAACCTAGTATAGCGAGAAATGAATTACTCTAGTGAGATGGAAAATTTTGGAATGCATAGCTAGACTTGGATAAATTTACTCAAAGAAATGAAGGATCAAGTTGTTAGAACTAGATATAATTTGAAATCATCTCAATATAATGGAAAAATTGCAAAATTGTGAAGTGGGACTACACAAAAGGCTAGGCATTGACACCAATGCACTTGACACGATTAGGGAGTTTCTCACCCTAGTTTCTAATTTCTTTTAGAAGAGTTGTATGTCTGAAAAGTATCATATCAACTTGTGTATATAGATATTGGATTTCTACTTGGGTGAGAGGCCTATAGATGATGATTTTGTGTAACTCGTAATGTATCCATAAACCAAATTAACAATGAACTGCCTAAAATATTTTCCTTGCATCGAGAATTAGAAAGGGGATTTCCTTGCCCCATCTCTTGCAATATGTCACAAGCATTGTTTATGTTTCTTTGATTCGGGTGTTCTTTAATATTTGTAAATAAGTAAAGCACATTTATTAATGCTAAAGAAAGCAATACATATTAGCTATTGGAATGAAAATGCACAAGTACATGCATTGAGAGTAAACACATTTGAGTGTGCATAGATATATCATGAGTATGTATGTTGTCATGGATTGACGAAATTTTGGTATGGTGTCAATGTATTACTAGGTATTATTGAAGACCAGGAAACACTTTGCAAGCACTAGTGTATGGGGTTGTATTAGTTATACAATACCCTACAACATTCATTTTTATTGGTGGTTTTATAATTATTCAAAAGTTGAGCAATATAACACATGGTAATAAGGGCATACAAGAGGTATTTTAATATATCTATAGATATAGGTAGATGGGTGTGTATTTTAATTTACTTATGGATATGTATATATGAATTTTAGAAGGCAAAGGGAGGAGGAAGCCCAATCTAGTCTAAGCATGTCTTAAGCAAGAAAAATCGTAGTGGTTTTTTATCGTTGAGGAAGGATGAAGCATGACGAGGATTAGTAGGTGAAAATTGGGTAATAAATTGAGACCAATATTATAGTAGTATGAACAAAAAAGAGGGTATGAAATAGCCACAAAAAATGGATACCTAGGATATCTAATGAATATAGGGGATTTTCTAATTGGAAAGGTGTGTTGGGAAAGGGTTCAACAAATGAGTATTGGGAGATATAAAAGGAATTAGGGGTATTCTTTAATATCCCATGAATGAAGGTGCTATACCATAGGTTTACTAAGTGAATCCTTTATGGTTTGGTGGGCACTAAATGGAGGAGGGATGATGCACACCCCCATGAGAAACCACCATAACAATTGGTATCAGGGAGGGTGTTGGCATCCACGTAGATATAGTGGACCATGCAAATCTTACACATGTGATAAAGGGAACTTAAGTAAGAAATTCATTTAACTATGATTGATATCACATGTACTAATTAGTGATATATAGGGTAAATGTGTTATCCCAAGAAGTCCAAGTGTTGCACCCTCCCTTTTTGCATGCCTTTGTGATGAGCAAATCATGACAAATGCATAGGTCCTAGAAGTTCATGACTGATCTACATGTTTCCTTGATTCTCTTGGTTGATGTAGAACCTTAATGGAAATACATTCATTAGCTCTATGCTCTATCCACATCAATCCCACATGGGAGGATTTTGCATGAAATTGGCATGGATATCGTGTGGAGCTAGTAACTTTCCAAGAATCACGATAGTTTCGGATCAATCATGAAACTTTGGGCCCCATGTGGAAAACATGATTCACTCATCATGTAGGAATGCAAAAAAGGAGGGTGCAACACTAATATTTCCAAGGAGGTTGGCCATCCTAATGCCACTCTATCCCAAGTATGCTTAACTGAAATTTTTTTATGGGATTCAAAGCATTAACCTTGGTATGCTTGCACCCACAAGGATGATGCATCCTTTCCCTCTTCAATGGAGATCACTAATCTTTGGGGGAGGGAAGTGAGAGTAAGGGTGTTATAACCCTAAATTGCACCATACATGCATACCTAGCATCAAGCCATATTACTTACTATTTTTTCCAAGCCAACACTAAACAACTCTTCTTAAAAACATAATTTTTAAAGATGTACACACCCTGCTCCACTACTTCCCGTGTACATATGCTAGTTGCACCATTACAGCCCGTGTATACCCACAAAAGTTGCAAAAAATAAAAATTTGCAAGGGATTCGTTGAGATTACGGGCTATTGGATAGTTTCCCAACCAATTGACCGCCTATAGCCCATCACCCAACCGAAAAACCATCCTTTTTTCATATAAAAGGAGGTGTTGGGGTCTCATTCCAAGAAGAAACATAGCTACAATGAAACTCTGCCCATTTCACTTTCCCCCCTTGCCCCAAGAATTTGCAGCCACATTGTGAGTTTTGAACCATAAGTCCCTATTCTTGCCTTTTTCCTTACTCATAAGCCTATGCCCATTCTCTAGAGAGAAGTGTGAGAGAAGAAGGATACATGGAAGTTGTTGGAGCTTGGTGAAGAGGAGCCCAGGACTGGGTTCGAGGAGCAGTCGTTGATCTCATTTTGTAAGTGACCTTGTGAGATTAATATAAAGAAGTACTTTTTTCGTCCCGCCATATGATGTGTTCAATCTTTATGTTTGACTTACATTTTGTTATGACGTCTAAACCGCTAATTCATATATAAGATGCATGCTCATAGTTTCTTGTTTGTCTTTTGGTGAATGCAGGTCAGCCTTGGGAGGAGACTTCTAGTCGAGAAGCGACTGAACACAAAGGGATCGACACCGGACGTGGAGTTTAAGGTAGGACTACCAGATCCTTGTATTTTGTGCTTTATGCATGAATGTGGGGTGTTGTCGGGATAGTTGTTAAAAGTAGGAGACTTTAGATGGTTAGCTTTGCCTACACTTTAGAACCCTAGTGTAGTCCATAGGGGGGTTTCCCCACTATAGCAGAATTGGTGACCATGCAAAGTGCGACAGGCCCTCCGTTTTCATATGGGATGTCTGGTTTTGATACGAACTTGGTCCTCTCCTACTCCACCCTACAGACCATAGGTCTGGGGGCAGGGAGCTCAAACGCTCCTCTGCAAGGGTCCATGGGGGGCACCTCAGCCCCCTATAATGCTTTCCCTTATGACGAGGGTCATATACCTCCATTGTCCCCCTTGCTCGGTGGTGCTTCTCAGCAACCCGCATGGTCGAACATGAACTACAACTCATTCGGAGCACGTAGTCAAGGACCTTCTTCCAGTACCACACCCATGTGTTCTTTGTCATTCTATTTGTTCAACGCGTTTGGTAACAATGCATTCTCATAAGTTTTTGTCTTGGCTGGGGGAAACCCTAGTTTTAGATCACAAAATCCTGCGTAGGGTACTATTCCTGCATAGGGGGCACACACTTCTCAAGGACCTTGGAATCCTTGGCAGGGATTGGTTCCCTCATCAAGGATGCTGACTGGGGGAAACCCCTTCCATGGTCAATGCAACCCCGAGCAAGTCTCAACACCTATGCCCATCGGATCGGCAGGGGGAAACCCTTTCCATAACCTTTGGAACATAATGTTGGGAGAAATCCCTTCCCATCCCTCAACATCCTATTATGGGAGTCAGTCAATGATGTCTCAACAAGCATAGTATCTGAATGATAGCCTAGACCATGGTTCTTACCAGAACACAGGCCAACAACCTAAATTTTCCTGGCAACCTGGTGCCAACCAAAACCCAAGCCCCTATCCTCCTGTACATATTCAACAACCTAAGCTATCGTTTATGACAACTTTAAATTTTCCAGACTTGTCAATATTATTAAATGACCCAATCTGTCACGATCCATGTTGGCCTCCTATGCCGACTAAGTTGCCCTCGGACATTCCAAAGTTCGAAGGAAAACCTAATGAATATCCAGGTGATCATGTGACTACCTTTCACCTATGGTGCTCATCCAACTCATTGAAAGATGACTCCGTACAATTACGTCTGTTTCAACGCACTCTCATCGAGAGTGCCGTGAAATGGTACATCGAGCTCGATTGCTCAGGATACTCTACTTTTGGTGAATTGGAAATGGTTTTATTAAACCATTTTCATTTACTCGTGAGATACGATGTCGGCACCGAATTGTTGGCCAACTTTGAGCAGACGAAGGCGAACCATATCTCTGATCACATCTAATAATGGAGACGTCGGAAGAGCTTGATAAAGGTGCCAATAACACCAGCATTCCTACTGGAGTGGTTTACCAAGTCTTTGGTCCATCAGGTATCCAAAGACATAGCAACGCCAGGGGTCTTTTCAAAAGAATAAGCAATAATGAGAGCTCAACAGATAGAGCTGATTTACTCTCAGTCTGGTTTACTTTATGCAATCTTGCTAGATGCACCGAGGTCTATACTTGACAAGACCATAAAGAAGTTTGGACCACATGCCGATGGCATTGTCGATTCAACACAAACGAAGCTCGTTGATCAGCTGTCGAATCAATTGCAATAGTTATTGATACAACAGACAGCAGCCAGCCAAACCACTAGTTCGACTACTCCCCTTACTCAGACGTCGATTGTAAATAGTGTGCAATCGACAAACTTGAAAGCCAACCAACAGGCTGACGGGAAAAATAAACAACGAAAGAAGTGTAAGGGGGATAAGAAACCCACCAATAATGCTGGTGGGGGAAACACAGAGAAAAAGAAGTTGAAGTATCTGTGTAACCTTTGCATGGAAGACCACCCGAATCACCTATGCCCTCGGCTCACATAGGCCCAAAAGTTACTAGCGCAGCAACAACCTATTGTGTTAATGAACCCATTTCCACATGGGAAAAATTTAACTCAAGCCTCTATGAACGCGGATGGGGGTAGTCAAGGACCCCCTTCGTTCTCTAGTAATCCCTTGGCCTCGAATGTCTATATGTTGAAAGGTGAAGCTCATATAGCTACTAGGGCACACGATTACAGAGTGCCAAGTACTACTGAAAAGGGTAAAGAAGTCGAAAACCCATATGTCCCTCTCCAAATCGAGAGAATGATGGGAAAAAAATGACACACATATCGAAAGGGGAGTTCAAGAAGGCTTTGCATAATCCAAACATGAGGGCTACCCAAAATTACTCTGTGTTCGAGGATTTGTCACAAACCTCTTGTGCGATGTCTGCTTTGGAGGTCCTCCAGATCTTCCCTTCGCAAAGAAAGGCTCTACTAGCTACCTTAGGATCCTCCGAGACATGTAATCTGGGAACTATCATGCTTGATACAACTGACTTGAAGCCTCGTCTCCCATACCATGTCGTTTTTCAGATAGTAGTGGCTTACACCAAAAAATATTTTACTCGAAACATTTTCCGCATGGTGGTTGATGAGGGTGCCTTGACATGTGTGATTTCGTTGGTGTGTTGGAAGGCCATTGGCCAACCCGTTTTATCTCCTTCACCTACTCTTCTCATTGCTTTCAATGGCCTTTCGTTCAGACCACATGGAATCATTCCTTATTTTTCCGTGCAGCTAGGAGGAAAGACCGTGTGCATCGGAGTTGAAGTGGTCCATGCGCCTCTCGACTACAACCTTCTATTAGGAAGGAGTTGGACATATACCATGCATGCAGTGGTTGATACATTTTTTCGGGTCTTGTTTTTTCCACACGAGGGCCAAATCGTGACCATTGATCAATTGTCCTTCTCTAGGCCTGACCCTTCATTGGGGGCATCCACAGTCCCAATGATTGATAACCCACAACTCAACGTCCTCAACGTGGGGGTTGGTTTGTGCCCACCTCTCATGGGTACTTTTAATTACCCACTTCCCTCCGGCGATGTCAAGATGATATTGGCTATCCCTGACCAACCTAAGGCTGAAATATTTCAAGTGTCGTCGTTCTGCACGACTTACTTTGATGATCCGTGGACTCTTCCTCCCCCATCGGCCACAATGGAAGGGACAAGGCATCATGGCATGTCCATGCCCTTGTCCATGATAGAGGTTGCGTACTCTATAGTCCAGCAAGATTCCGTCGACCCCGATCCGACTCCCACACAGGAGTTAGATCCAACTTTCGAGCCTACCTGGGCTCAAGGTTCACTCGCCACTACCGATTCCTTAGATTTGGTATTTCCCTCTGACGAGGCAATTATAGAGGCATTGACTAGTCTAGACAGACCCTGGGATGATCTCCATCACATATCTTATTTTCTCCCGGAGTTAGGAAGAATTGAGGCCGATGAATTTGTATTGACTATGACTGGAGATAGGTCTTGTCCTATCAATCCTTTGGCTATGTACGCAGTTTAAGCCTAAGGTAATATGGAAACCATCGCTAAAATGAAACCTATTGATATCTCCAAAACCCCCGGCGTCGTGGAGAATGTCTTCACTGGAGCAGACTGCTCCCCCGAAGAGATTCAAATCTATACTGATTTATTTAAATAATTTTGCGATGTTTTTGCTTGGTCTTACAAGAAAATGCCAGACATTGATCCAAGAATCATCGAACATGAAATAACAACCTACCCTAACGCCAAGCCGGTCTGACAGAATCTTCATCTGGTTAATCCTCGGAAAGCAACAACTATCAAGGCCGAAGTAGAGAAACTACTCAAAGTTGGTTTCATCTACCGCGTTCAGTTGACTCAATGGGTGTCAAATCCCGTTCCTATCAACAAAAAGCAGTGAATGATTCGTGTATGTACGGACTTCCATGATTTGAACAAGGCTTGTCTAAAGGATCATTTCCTCACCCCATTCATTGACCAGATTGTCGATGAATGTGCAGGTTGTGAGGTCTTCTCTTTCATCGCTGGTTTTTCAGGATACAATCAGATCCATATTAAGACCGAAGAACAATATAAAAAAACTTTTATCTGTCCATGGGGTACATTTGCTTATCGGAAGATGCCTTTTGGCCTAAAGAATGCTAGAGCCACTTTTCAGTGGGCCATGTATTTTGCTTTCCATGATCTCAAACACATAGTTGAGGCTTATCTCGATGATTTAGCATCATGATCTCGAAAGAGAGTTGATCATCCCATGCACCTCTAACTTATCTTTGAGCGATGTCGCTACTATCAGATTCGCTTGAATCCAAACAAATGCAGTTTTTGCATAACATCGGGTCGTATTTTAGGTTTTATAGTTTCGACAATGGGGATCATGGTCGATCCTCTAAAGGTTGAGGCGATAGTTCAATTTCCTCCCCCGTGCACAGTCCCTCAGCTTCAGAGTTTACAGGGAAAATCCAATTTTCTTTGGCGTTTTATCGCAAAATATGCAGAGATCACTAAAGGGTTTATGCATTTACTGAAAAAGGGTGTCCCTTTCCTTTGGGATGAAGTCTCTCAAAACTCATTTTAAGCATTGAAATGTGCCCTCACATGTGATTTATTACCTAATCCGAGGCCTGGTTGGACCAGAACTCAACTACTCCCACGTTAAGAAACTTGCATTGGCAGTAGTACATGTCGTCTAGCAGTTATGTCACTATATCTTGTTTCGCAAGACCACCGTCATTGCCGTTGTGAATCCATTCCAATATGTGTTGACACGACATGTAATCGGCACAAAGATCAGTAGATGGATTGTTATCCTCTAGGAATTTGACTTAGATTTTGTTTCCGCGAAATATAAAAAGTCGTTGGTCTTTGTGGAACTTATCTTGGAACTTTCAGTCGAGTCAAGTGATGTTACGCCCAAAGAATCATTGATTAAAGGAGATTTTTTTCTTATTTCATCTTCAAACCCATGGTATGGACATATACTAGTCTATCTTTAGACTTTGAAGTGCCCTTCCTTTGCTTCTCGCGATGAGCGTCGACGTATACGCCATCAAACAAGGAGCTATCTCATACTCGAAGATACTTTGTATCATCGAGGTATAGATTGCATCCTTCGTCGGTGTCTCACTCATGAAGACGCAGAACTCGTGCTTAACGATTGCCACACTGGAGAATGGGGTGATCATTTGTCTGGGTTGGAAACAACCCAAAATATTCTACGATCCACTTACTATTGGCTGATGTTAAAGATTGCGTTGAATCAGTCAAGAAGTGCCACTCGTGCAGATCTTCTCTCAGAAGATGAGGGCACACCCCGCTCCTATGTTTCCCGTCATTACAGTTGGACCCTTCACTAAGTGGGGGATTGATTATACCACATGCCAACCCCCTTCAACCAGGGGGCATCGTTATATCATTGTAGTAGTAGACTACTTTACAAAGTGGGTTGAAGCTATGCTAACATTCAAAGTGTTAATATTATGGTAGTTGCAGGAGGTATTTACCTCCACGTGTGAACCTGACGAGAATAGAAGACTCCGGAAAGAAATTGAAAACCCTAATGAGTTGGCTACTAACCCTAGAAGTCTTGTCGGCTCAAGAAGATAATTTATATTAGGTTATTAGCCTCCAAGAGAAGAATTCGGCCAGAAATAATATTAATATACTGAACAGACACATATCCAGAAGGAGAAGTCGGCCCCAACAAATTTGGCAGAACCAGTATAAATATAGGGCACCAGTTCTCATTTGATAGCATCTCAGAACTACAGTTCCCAGTTTGGTGCACACTGCAGTTCCCAGTTTGGTGCGCAAGTGTGGAGGAGAGCTGCAGGTGCAGCTACTGCAGCTAGCAATTTCAATGTTGGCTTGGACTATCTTTTGGCTAGGGTTTGCCCTATCTGATCAGCTATTGTTGTTGCGCTATCCTTGGAGGAAGATGCACTACACCTTGTTTGGCTATCTAGCCTAGGGTTTGCTTTCAGAGTAATTCTCATTCAAGGTTAAGGTGCTCGGAGGGTGGATTAGGCCTATGGTTGGGTGACGAGGGTATCGTCAATGGTAAAACAAGCACACATTCTTCTATATTCTAACACAAATATGATGGAGAAACAACATCTCTCTTCTTGTTTAATCAGATAATAGCAAGGTTCGACGTCCTGAAGGATATTGTCACTAACCATGGAAATCACTTTCAAAACAAAATGATGTCTGATTTAATGTCAAATCTAGGGTTGAGGCAAGAACACTCATCACCTTACTACCCACAAGCGAATGGTTAGGTGGAATCTTTGAATAAGTCCCTCAAGACCATTCTACAACGAACAATCAATTCTGCCAAGTCAAATTGGCATTTTATGTTGTACTCGGCATTGTGGGCCTATCGAACGTCTGTAAAGATTGCCACTAGTTTTTCTCCTTTTCAACTCGTTTACGGGTTGGAAGTAGTCTTTCCTATAGAATGCAAGATCCCATCTCTTAAGTTGGCAGTACAGTTATTGCCAGACACTTCACCGCTTAAGGAACGCTTATTATATCTCAAGTAGCTCGATGAGCAACGATGCAATGCATCCTTGGCTAATGAGGCTCACAAGAAAAGATTCAAGTGTCAGTATGAATGGTCCGTTCATCCTCAGATTTTCTCCTAAGGTGACCTTGTCATGGTCTATGACCAAGATAAGGATCCCCTGGGGGCAGGCAAGTTCAAACCCATGTGTTTCGGATTGTTCATTGTGAAGGAGGTATTAAATAATGGTGCTTATCGTCTGGTTGATTATGAAGGGAATGCTTTAGCGAAGCCTAGAAATGGGCTCTATCTCAAGAAGTATTACTCGTAGGTGGGTCTCCTTGGGTGACTTCTTGTATATATGTATATTTCTTATACAATTTTGATTTGTCCTTTTTTTTTAATCGACGTGTCATTTTGATGCCATATTTTTCACTGTGGCAAGTATCAAGTGAATCAGAGGTGTTATTTGGGTTCGTGGACAATGCTAGCTGACACACTTGGAGGCTTGCTTCTGCAGCTTGGGTGATCTTCACACCTCAAGGCCAGTTTCTATCTTTTGGAGGTATTTGTTTAGGTGATGCCATAAACAATGTCACCAAATGCAGTGCAGTAATAGAGTTACTTCGTGATGCCTTGTCGCATGGTATCTCTTACCTCCGAGTCTACTTAGATGCACAATTGGTTGTGTCCCAGTTAAATTGGGTTTATCGCGTTTATGATCCTACTCTACATCGACGATTCCTTAGGGTACGTCTCTTAGAACATTGTTTTGATTACATTACATATATTCATGTTCCTAGGAGATTGAATCAAATGACAGATACTCTAGCTAATCAAGTATTAGATTGGCATATTGCACACACGTAAGAAAAAACACACACAAACACATGTAAATACATTTGTAAATAAATGTAATCCATAAGACAGAAAAGATGTAAATATATATATATATATATATATATATATATATATATATATATATATATA